>CAUYON010002117.1:0-47552 GCA_963573935.1 Arctocebus calabarensis
TGGGTAGAGTGCCGTGGCGTCACACTGCTCACAGCAACCTCCAGCTCTTGGGCTTAAGTGATTCTCTTGCCTCAGCCTCCCTAGTAGCTGGGACTACAAGCGCCCGCCACAGCGCCCGGCTATTTTTTTGTTTTGCAGTTCAGCCGAGGCCGGGCTTGCACCCGCCACCTTCGGTATATGGGGCCGGCGCCCTACTCGTTGAGCCACAGGAGCCGCCCAATTAGCAAGTAGGGGGATATAAAATTAGCACAAGAGGATACCATTTCACACTTGCAAGGTTGGTAAAGATTAAAACAGCTGAAAAATACAAGTCTTGGCAGCAATGCACAGCTAAGGAAACTTCTATAAACTTCTGGCAATTCACTTCAGTAACTAATTTTGTATTATTTAGTGAAGTTTAAAATGTGAATTCCCAGATACTAAGCAATTCTACTTCCCAATATTATACACTAAAAAAATATTTATACAAGGAGACATTTATTATTCTTGTAGCCACATTATATGCAACAGTCAAAATCTGGCAATAAGCCAAATGTCTATTGACAGGGGAATAATAAAATGAGTTGAAGTAAAATTTACAACAGAACTTATGCAGCAGTGAGAATGAATACATTCCAGCTACATGAATTAACATGGATTAAACTCAAATAGTCATAAACAAAATAAACCATATTGCAGAAAACAGTATAGTACCATTCCATTTTCTCCATATTCAAATCTATGGTTTGAATACGATGCAAATAAAAAGTAATATGAGTCACTGAAAGAAAATCAAGAGAATGACAAAAATTAATGGAAGTAGTTAGCTTTGTGAGACAAAAGAGGGACCTTTAGGTATACAGAGATCTTCAACAGCCTTGATAAAGTTGCATTTCTTGGCCAGGGAATGAGAAAAAGTATCTACTTTATTGTGGCTCTTATATGAATTTTTGGTACATACAGACAAAAGCCAAGTAGATAATTAAGAAATAAAGCAATATAGCAGTGCCACAGGTGTGTTTCTGATAACAAATGCTGTAAGAGCACAGGAGTCCTTCCCAGCTGACACAGGCAGAAAGGGGCATGTGACAAGGTAGCAGGGAAGTCCCCGCATCAGCAGGATGCGAAACACACCAGCTTCACTGGTCAGAAAGTCCATGCAAGAGAACAGTGCAACACAAAGCCAAGGCCAGTAAGGGAGGGGCAAGAACCCCAGCAAAATGCAGACAGCAGACTACAGGGCAGGGAACATCAGGGAAGCACTAAGGCTGGATGGCACTGCAGTGAGGCTCTTGGGTACAACAAAGCCCTGGAAGCACAAGGGATCTGTCCCTGCTATCAAGCAGAAAGGGGAAATGAGACTTAGGAGGCTGCTCAGGGACACAGAACATCACTGCACCAGGATGCAGAGCCACGGCTTCCCCAGGGATATGCCTCTGGACACCCACCAGGACAGCTATAACCAAAAAGTCATATGACATAACATGACGCACAACAACAAAAAGTCACATAATAACCAGTGTTGGCAAGAACATGGAAAAATTAAAGACTGCTGCACTGTTGTTGGAAGCATACCATAAGGCAGCCGTGTAGGGAAACGGCTGGTGGTTTCTCAAAAAGTTGAGCAGACAGTTACTATGCTGCCAGGAATTCCACTCTTCAGCCGCCATCCAGGAGACATGAAAAAACTTGTCCACACAAAACCCTGTACATGGATGCTGACAGCAGCATGGCTCCCTACAGCCAACAAAAGGTGGAAGCAGTCTAAGTATCCATCAACTGAAGAATAGAAGAAGATACGCCACACCATGGGCTGTTATTTGGCCACACATGGACTGGATCACTGCACACATGCTATAGCACAGATGAACCTTGAAAACGTTGCTCTAAGTGAAAGGAAACCAGGCACAGAAGACTACACGATAGGTAGTTCTGTTTACATAAAATGGCTAGGGTGAGCACCTCTACAGAAACAGAAGTAGGTTGGCTGCAGCTTAGGACTACGGTTGCTCAGGTGCATGACTGCCTTTTTATTTTAAACCAATACATAATGGTTTTGCATACTTAGACCCCCACCTCTCACCATATACAAAAACCAAATCAAAATGGATCAAAGAACTAAATATAAAATCTGAAACTATGAAACAACTACAAGAAAACACTGGGGAAATGTCTCAGGACAATGATCTGGGCAGATATTTTGAGTAAGACCTTGAAAGCCAGGCAATAAAAGCAAAACCCAATAAATAGAGTTTCTTCTTGAGGTGATGAAAATATCCCAAAGTTGGCCATGATGATTATTGTGCACACCTGTGAATATAGTAAAAACCACTGAACTATACACCTAAATGGCCAAATTGTTTAATATATGAGTTATATCCCAATTAAGACATTTAAGAAAAAGTACCCATGGCTTGGGCCAGTCATAGCTGGGGCCTCCCTGAAAGCTGAATGAAAAACTAGATTTAAAAGAAAGAATCATCAGGATGTAAGAACTGATAATAGAGGATGATTAGAAGGGATAAGGAAGAAGAGAAATACAGAATGTTCTGAGGATTCAGACCTGAGGGATAGGGAAATGAACCCTCATCATCAAATGTTTTAGAACTATCTTCCTGTATAAAGGAAAGGACCACCTGTGACAGAAGCTGGTAAGAATCTCACACCCGTTCACCAATGCCCACAAACATGGACCTATTTTTCAACTCCTCAAAAATTTGTTCCATATAAGCATGTATTTATCATAGTTCACATGCAAGTAACAGAAACCGTGCTAGGTAATTTAAGGAGAAGGCAGCTTTATACAGAAACAGGGTTTATAAATCCAGGGGAAGAACTCAGTATATAATGAGTGGCTTTTTGTTGAGAGACAAACCCTAACCTGAGTGCTATCTTTGATACAATTGATCCTGGTCTTATAGTATGCGCTTGGCTTCCAGTTCCTGGTGGTGTGGCAAGTGCATCACGCATGCAGGTTGCATTTAAGAATTGAAGTTAACAAACGTATTAGTAAGAAAAGAACACGTGATCCCATCTCAGGGTGGGCAGGGGACTTGAAGAGAAACTTCTCTGAAGAAGACAGGTTCATGGCCTACAGAAACATGAAAAAATGCTCATCATCCTTAATCATCAGAGAAATGTAAATCAAAACTACTTTGAGATATCATCTAACTCCAGTAAGATTAGCCCACATCACAAAATCCCAAAACCAGAGATGTTGGCATGTATGTGGAAAAAAGGGAACACTTCTCCATTGCTGGTGGGAATGTAAACTAATACGTTCCTTTTGGAAAGATGTTTGGAGAATACTTAGAAATCTAAAAATAGACCTCCCTTCAATCCTATAACTCCTCTACTAAGTATATATCCAGAAGACCAAAAATCACATTATAACAAAGCTATTTGTACCAGAATGTTTATTATAGCCCAATTCATAATTGCTAAGTTATGGAGGAAGCCCAAGTACTCATTGACCCAGGAAGGGATTAACAAATTGTGGTACATGTACACTATGGAATATTATGCAGCCTTAAAGAAAGATGGAGACTTTAACCCTTTCATGGATAGAGCTGGAAAATATTCTTCTTAGCAAAGTATCTCAAGAATGGAAGAAAAAGTATCCAATGTACTCAGCCCTATTATGAACCTAATTTATAGCTTTCATATGAAGGCTATAACACAATTATAGCACAAGAATATGGGGAAAAGGGTGAGGGGGGAGGGCAAGTAGGGGGGAGGATGGGTGGGGGGAGGATGGGTGGAGGGAGGGTAATTGGTAGGACCACATCTATGGTGCATCTTTGAAGGGTACAGGTGAAACTTACTGAATGCAGAATATAAAGGTCTTTATACAATAACCAAGAAAATGCCACGAAGGCTATGTTAACCACTTTGATGAAAATATTACAGATTGTATGTGAAATGAACATACTGTACCTTATAATTGCATTAATGTACACAGCTATGATTTAATAAAAAAAAATTTCTACTTTAAAAAAAATTGAAGTTAAGTGTGCTTACTATTGGCATTTTAATTTCCTTCCTCTTATTACAGATGCATACTTTTTATGACAGTGCTTAAAAGTCCAGGTTAACAGGGAAAAGGAAACAACATTGTGTGTAAATCCCTGGTGGTTGGACAGAACAGATGGCAGGAGGGTTCTGGGTATGGTGTGTGTTGCCTGTCCCAAAATTATGTCCTGTGCACCCCAGCACTTCATTCCCTTGATGTCGGCTCTGGATAGGTCATTAGATTTTAATTTGTATGGGGCTGTGGTGTTTTAGAGCAGGACAATTATATCGGGAAAGTTAGGTTGAAATCACATTTTTGTCATAATTAAGTAGAGCAAATATTACAGAACTGAGTGTTTGTATTTGTTCTTTGAGCTGGGGCAAGTCTCAATTTTAAAAACTTATTAAGAAACTTCATAGCAACACAGAGACGTAGGACCAGAAAAAATTTGCATGACTGAACATATAATTCAGTTGAGTTTTTTACTTGCTCTTCATTTTTTGATGTTTTTAACTTTTCACAGCCCTGCTGTTCAGAGTCTCTTGGCTCATCCTTACCTGTTTATCACTTTTTTTGTGTTATGGATGTTAGCTGGTGTTCACGACTGACAGCCAATTTTCTGTTATTTTGCTACCATCCTGTTGTGTTTAGAAACATATTGATTTCTTTTTTTTTTCCCCCTGATGAGCTACAAAAGTCAGTATTGTGCTGAAAAACAGAGAATGCTAAAGAGTCAGCAACGGTCTAGGAAACATCTGCCAAGAAAACCTCCCGACACAGAAAGTGAATCAGAAAAAGAAAAAATGGGCTTTTTAAGATTTTAGCCAAGAATAATAAAGAAAGATTAAACACCAATAAAATGTT
This sequence comes from Arctocebus calabarensis, assembly GCA_963573935.1. Taxonomy (NCBI): domain Eukaryota; kingdom Metazoa; phylum Chordata; class Mammalia; order Primates; family Lorisidae; genus Arctocebus; species Arctocebus calabarensis. Next base: position 4,856 of record CAUYON010002117.1, read on the forward strand.
TGAAATTTACTTTTAAAAAACTTGGTTGGAAGTAAAGGCTTATTTACAAATATACCCTGTTATGACCGATTTGATTGAATGACAGACAAAGACTAGGCATTTCTTCTGTAGTAACTGATAAGAACTACACAGATCAAGTTGGCACAAAGACGGAAGAAGGAGTCAATAGGAGTTATGCCCCTGTTCGTGGCATAAAACACGTCTGTATGCACATGGACACCCATGGACAGTCATGTTTTCTGTGTGTTTCTGTATTTCAGAGCTTGTACATCAATTTTATAATAGCATTATTCCTGACAGTCGAATAGTAGAGACAACCAAAATATCCATCAACTGATGAGTAAACAACACATGGTATAGCCATATAAGGAAACATATGTTGGCAATTAAAAAAATTTAAATGCTAAAACATGAATGACCCTTAAAGACATAATAAGTGAAAAAGATCAGTTGCAAAGAATTGTCTAGAATAAGCAAATCTATAGAGACTGAAACTTAATCAGTGGCTTCCAGGGCTGGGGATGGGGGAAAACAGGAAGAACTAATGGGTACAGGGCTGCTCTCGGGGGTGATGAAATGTTTAAGATGGAATGTGGCAAGAGTCACACAACTCATGAGTATACTAAAAATGACAAGATTGTATACTTCAAATGGGGGAATTACATGGTATGTGAATTACATTTCAATAAAGTTGTTACTTAAGAAAGTACATATCTGGGGACCATATTATTCCTTAGTTTAAATTTTCAGACATTGCACTGTGGACGAGTCCACATTCAATGAGAGTTAAGGACTCATCTGCTTCCCCAGCCTCACCCTGCACCACTTTTTTCACAACACACACACATCACAGCTGCTCAATAAACACTGTCAAGGGAAGCATTTACTCAAATTTCCTAATACTTTCTTTTTTCCATTTCTAGTGTCCAAGCAAAAATATCTTAAGAGAAGCCTGCATTCGGAATTATATACTTAATCAGACACAAAAGGCTCCTTGTTTTTTCCAAGAGCTTTTTATATTCTCTTATATGGCTGCCAATTTCCCATTGTAGGTATCACATGGAGATAAAGGAGGCTAAGCAAGTGCCCTAAAAGGAGTAAAGTTTAACTCTGACACAATAAACATTTTCATTTCTGTAGTTACAATCATCACTATTCTCAGCAAAACTTCGACTATTGTCATGAGAAGGGAGTTGGCTACATCCTTCACTCACCAATATTTATGAGTGTTCATCATGTGGCTGATGTCATCTTAGATGCTGGGAATGGAATAGAAAACACAAGAGACAAAATTCCTGCTCTGAGGAAACTTACATTCTATCTGGGGGAGAAAGATTATCAATAATTAGATAAAACTATGTATGTGAGGCAGTGATAAGTGATATCAAGCAAAACAAAGCTAAGGAAAGCAGTACTAACATAGCCAGGGTATTCAAGGTACCTGTACTGAGCTGAGAAGGTAACATTGAGCAGGGATCTTCATCCAGCATGTTTGCCAGGTGTCGCCTGGGACAAGATCCTCTAATGGTCCTGGGACAGATGCCTGCTCAGAGAGCCAGGAACAGAAAGTCCAATGTGAGTGGGCATAGAAAGCAAGGGAGAAGCAGCAGCTCACTGGGTCAATTAGTTTAAAACTCAAAGGGACAGGAAGTCACCAGGAGGTTTCTCAGCGAGGAATCCAGCTTCTCTTTTCACACTAAACTATGGCCTAATCAAAGTTGATCATTAAGAGCCAAAGAAATCTGCATCAGCCTATGTGGAATTAGAGAACTATTAAACCTAGGAAATGCTGGTGGGATTGCAAACTTATGCAGCCTCTTTGAAAAGAAGTATGGAGAATCCTCAAATAGCTAAAAGTAGGCCTTCCAGTTGATACTGCAATCCCATTATTAGGTATCTACCCAGAAGAAAAAAAATCGTTTTACCCTAAGGACATCTGCATTAGAACATTTATTATAGCTCAATTCACAATCGCCAAGATGTGAGATCAACCCAAGTGACCATTAACACATAAATAGATTAATACACTGTGCCGTATGTGTGCCATGGAATATTATTCAGCCACAAAAAGAGAGAGACTTCATGTCTTTCATATTAACCTGGGTGGAGCTGAAGAACATTCTCCTCAGTAAAGTACCACAAGAATGGAAAAGCAAGTATCCAAGGTACTCAATACTAATATGAAACCAATAAATAAACAACTACATGTTCACACAAGAGAAGAACATTACATTAAATTAATTTAAAGCAGGAAAGAGGGGGGAGGAGGGAAAGGAGTGAGGGGAAGGGGGAGAGGTAAACTCTCACACAATGGGCACAACGTAAGGGGTACACAGCACACCCCCTGGGCGAAGGGCTCAACTACAACTTGGACTTTACCTTAGAAACACAAACAATGTAACATGATCATTTGTACCCTCATATTAAACTGAAAAAAAGAAAAAAGAATTCAAGGTACCTAAGATCAACTACTTGCTGAAACACAATCCTCAAATTCATAAATGTATAATCCAGGTAAGTTTTACTGTCTGTACCATCCCCCATCATGCAGGCAGGGCCACGTGACTCCGTCTACCTCGGTAACCACTCTGTCCTCAGGACTGAAAACAGGGCTGGATGTTTGGCAGGAAATGTCTTCATGGCACAACGTGCAGTATTCACTCAGCACACAGGCAGAAAGACTCCAAAATCATCTCACGAAACACACAGTGACCTGCATTTGAAATAATCCTAAGGAGACTTTTGAATTTGCTGGAATAGCTGCATAAAAAGTACTACTTTATAAACAAACACAAAAAAGTATGAATCACTAACAACGACTGGATTCGATTGGATTTTTCTGGAATCTTGACTGAGAATCTCAGTGCAGGGCAATGAGAGATTTGGGGTTTCCACTGCATAACATCTACATGAAAGCAGTAGCACTAATAATCATCCTAACTTCAGGGTTTTGAAAAGTGGGCTAATATGAATTTGTTCTAAATCAATCCCTTTAATATTCATATAAGAGCAAATGTGACAGTAAAAAAGCATATAAACTGGTGAAAATTTCTAAGTCAATAAAACTTGCCTCTTACTCCTATCAGAAAAAAACAGATTTAGTGAGAATGATGGAATTTGTTACAGAGAATTGTAAAGATGCCTTTCAAGTTAGAAACAGAAGTGATTTCTGCTGTTTTTAAAACGTACATCAAGAAATATGGAGTGGACTAAGGAAGCCAGGAATTTAGTGAAAGAGAAGCAGACAACATTTGGGGAAAGGAGAGAATGCAATACAATGAAGACCTTCTCTAATTCCAAGGATTAAGTTGCTAACCCTATTCTAACACAAAATAAATCAAGTTAATCTTAGGATAGTTTTAATGGAAGATATGGTACAGTTAACTAAGTATCACAGGTTTTTAGTTCCATGAGGGCATTTCTTAACTTCTGTTTTTATCAAAGGAAATAATTTCTCTTTGTTGGAATGGCATGTTGAAACACAAAGTATTGTCATCTACATTGCGCAAGAAAATATTTTTAAGGCTGTAACTCCCACAACATGCAAGTCTCCACACCCATCACCCCAAAACCCTGCTTATCTCAATCCTCTGACACACACAAATTCAGAGTTTATAAAGGCCACTTTAGATGGTTAAAAATAACTACAGTGAAAACATTTGTATTCTGTATTTAGTAAGTTTCACCTGTACCCTTCAAAGCCATGAAGGTTATGGCGAACAGTTGGATGAAAATATTTCAGATTGTATATGAAGCCAGGACATTGTACCCCATGATTGCATTAATGTACACAGCTATGATTTAATAAAAAAAAAAAAGTGGAAAAAAATAATTACAGTGAAGATTTTATTAATTAGCCTGAACAGCACGAAAATCTAAGCTTAGTATCTAGTTTGCTTCCACAATGCCTTCTGTGCTAGGTACTAGGAGAATCATACTGATAGCCTTTTCATATGTCCCCTAGTCCTTGGAATTTCAGAAAACCCAAAGATTGACCCTCCTATCGGTTCCACACAGGTTCCACACTAAATAAGCTTATTAGTGAGCAATGATGCTTAAATCCAGGCCTCACCCAAAGTTTGCCTCTCACTCACCTTCCCAGAGGGAGTGAGTTATGGGACAATCCTTCATCTTCCTCAACATTTCCCCTGTCCTGCGTGTGCACCTAGAAAGAGGGGTTTCCTATCAGAATCATCTTCCAGGCTTCAGCAAGCAGCACTAAGTGGGGTGGGCCAGATCTGCACCCTGAAGGTAGAGGCCCTCATGGTTCTGTGCAGATGAGAGAATGGTAGGAGAATCCTTTTCTAATGGGGAAGTGCTCGAACAACCCTGGCTCATCAACATCAAGCATAACAGCAGTCTGGTAAGCAGACCTGTGTGAAGCAAGCAAGCCACCCCACACACCAGTGGGGCTGAGCCCCAACTCTGTCTCTCTCCTTCTCGGCAGGTACCCAGTGAGTGACCAAAGATGGGCACCCATAAATGCTAGACATAAAGTAAATAAATAAGAAGGCATCTTCTATAGACTGACAGCTGTAGCGGGGAGCTCAGACCTGGCAGATCACGACTGGCACCAGAATCGAGCCCCTAACAGCTGCTGCTGATTGCACAGCTCCTCAAAATGCCTCAGGTGGACTCCTCCCGGTGTCCCCTCTGACTTGCCTGTCACAGCACTTCTTAACTTCCACCCTATCACAACAACCCCAGTGACATTTAGGCAGTCACTAAGAGTTACTGGTTCTGGCTCCTTAATGACTATTAATCTGATCACAGTCCAGTCCAGAGAATCCAGAAATGGATTCCACTCTCTTTTGAATACTTACCATAGCCAGAGACTTGGGCTAGCAGTGCCCTAGTTGAAGTCCCCATTGTTGCTAAACTTAAGGTATTATAAAGTCCTCAGATCTCGCGTACACGTGTTATTTTCCTAACACACGTAAGCCCCACTAATCCACACAAAATATTTTAAAATCCTCACCATTATCTTTAAAAAAAAGAAAAAGAATTTTGGCACAGACTCCAGAGTTCAAATTCTGGAACTACTCACCAATAGAAATAGGACCTAGGTGAAGTGTCTTGATTTTTCTGTGACTCTGTTCTCTAAACTATAAAATAAGGATCATAAGTTTCCTTTTTGTGAGACAATTAAAAGGGTGCTCAGAAGTAGTAGATGCCGAGTGTCTGCAGAGGATCCAGATACAGTGGTAACTTGGTGTCAACAACACTATACCAGCATTTCTCACCATCCCCCCACCCAGGAGATAACTAGGCACTAGGCTCCCTCATTGTTCAAGAGTCAACTTTTATAGCACTTGATGTGGTAAACTGTGTGGTCATATCTGGACTGGCCTCCCTCCAGGCTGAGCCCTCTTGGCAGGCAAAGGTTGTACCATTTGTGTTTATTCAGTGACCTTAATCAATAGGCACTTTCTCAGTTGGGTCACAGTGAACAGCTTGGCCAGCCTTTGAGAGCTGGCCTGGTGGCAGTGTGTTTTAAGCCATTCAACTATAATGAAACTCGGCTGTTTCCAGAAAAAAATTAAAAAATCAGACCAAATAGTTTGTAGGACAAAATAGATCCTACATAGGTCTATAAGATGTTCAAAAATCTTCTCCTTCTTCACAACAGTATCTAAAAGTCATCTGACACTTAACCAAAGAAATCTTTAGCAGCAATGTAAGACACCCACCAATGGAATTCTACTGCAGACTCTTGACAGCAGTTTTCAAACAAAGGAAACACAAATGTGACCATACTGAATCCTAACTTATTTCCTTAACTCCTCTAATAATAAATATTTTAAAACTAAATAAAATGTTGTTTCCAGCCCTTAATGTACTCTTTACTTAATATTCTTAAGTAGCTATATTACATGGTTACATTTGCATGGATTAATATACAATTACAGGAATACAGAAATACTAACCCAGCTCCACGTGCCATCATAGTAAATTCACATTAGGCAACATTTTCCCCTTTTAAAAAAATACTTCATTCCCTTATATATTAATCTTATAATTATTCCCATATTAGATCATTTAAAATTCATATTTTGATAGAAACATCAAGGTTTGAAAAACCATTGAACTTAAATTTATACTTCCATGTTCATGTATATACAGAAACATTTATTTCCTTACTGCCATTATTTTTGTATTTCAAGAAAAAATTCAGTTATCTATTCATCCTGACTTTATAAGGAGAAAACAAGAACTTAAGGTTCACTTCTCAGTAAATAGGCAAAGTATCGTGATAACAGAGGACTCCTAACTCCTCAAGCTCTGCTATCTTCAAACAACATCCATCCATTAAAACAAATGTAAGAAAAAATGCACACATGATTGACAGACAGTTTTAACTTGGCACTTGTATATTTGTGAAAGGATTATCTTCAAGCTGCTATATTGACTTTGGTGTTTAATGACTAGTGTTTCCAAGTGGTGAAAGGATGCCACTAGGAATACTTGCTTAGTGGAAGAAAAAAATGCTTATTCTGTTTTTTTCAGATGACCCAGGTGTCAAGAATTTGGTGGGACAGTGGGGGAATAAAGGGTGTCTGTCTGCTTCCCTGTCTGTCTGGCTCTGTCTCACTTGCAGGCCTGTCAGGAAGCAAACTGCTGGAGACAATGAGCTCTGTAGCTCCGTCAGAGCTCAGTTAGCTGATTAACAAGAAACAACAGAAACCAAATCACTCAACAGACCGTCTCTGACTCCGCCCACCCAGCTATGCTTCACAGGTGACAAGTGTAGACATCGCCAATCGTAAAACTCCAGCCAAGCACAGGATCCCCAAATTTGGCAGTGTCCATCAACTCAGTCTGACCCAGCTCCTGTCGATTATTTGTGGTCCTATGCAGGACTGAATAGGGTAGCAAGAATGCAGGGTACAGAAGCCTCACTCAGTCATTCTCCTTTTGTCAGTCATTTGTTTCTTCTCTAAAGTTAAATTAGTAGGAAACTGAATCTGAGAGGTTTCAAGGACATGTGCAGTCCGTGTTTGGTAGACTGGGAAGCACCTTGTACTTGTGGTTGTGCTAACTGTGACCCTGTGGTCTCCTGTCCAAGCCAAGGACAGTAAAGCGTCTGCTGTGGGGTACTTCCTGTGGTTTTCAAAGTCGTAGGAGGAATACTGGCTGTTAAAATCAGGGACAGGAAAGAATGGATAATTTAGAAGATGATGAATGAGGGAAAGTGTCAGATGTATAGACAGGAAAATAGAAAACATAATTTTCTTTGGGACCAATTAACATGAGAACTACTTTGCATACCTCTCAATCAGAAGGTTTCACTGTTGTCAGAAGTGGAATTTTTTCCTAATGAAAGTTAACAGGTCACTTTCTTGTATTAGTGAAATATTCAGAACTACTTCACAGAAAAGGAAAGCAAAAGCACTTTAAGTACAAACACTATCACAAGGCAAGACTTGGAAGTATAAATATTCATGACATATTCTACATGTTAATAAAGCACCCTTCCTCATTTTTTTTTTCTGATTTGTTTTGCTAGTAGGAAAAATGCCAAGTATTATGAGTTTCTCCCTCAGAGTTCTGGACCACACTGTGACCTCACATCACCTTGTTTCATTTGGCAAGCAGTGCTGGCAAAAATGACAGGCACCAATGTATTAATCATTCACGAAAAAGGGAAGAAGGGGGAAAAACACAGGAAAAAACTTTAAAAATGACATGTCTGTAAGCTCTTCTGGCCCCATGTGTTAAAAGCGGCAGAGTGGATAGACAGATCACACTGACCCTATATCTGTAATTCTCAGACCACTGTATAAAGAGGAAGGGGATTCTTCACTTCCATTGTCCTGTCCAGTGTGTATCTGAGCTTCTGCACACAAATGCCACTGTGAAGATGGTGCATTAGACGGAACTTCCACCATGTAAATCGCCTTTTAGAACATTCAGGAAAATAGAAACGTGATGAAGTAACCACGTTATAAATAAACAAAAATCTCCAAGATGGCTCAGCACCTGTAGCTCAGCAGCTACGGTGCCAGCCACATACACCAAAGCTGGTAGGTTCAAACCCAGCCCAGACCTGCCAAACAATGACAATTACAACAAAAAAAATAGCCAGGCGTTCTGGCGGGCACCCGTAGTCCCAGTTACTTGGGAGGCTGAGGCAAGAGAATTGCTTAAGTCCAAGAGTTTGAGGTTGCTGTGAGATGTGGTGCCACGGCACTCTACTGAGGGTGACACAGTGAGACTCTGTCTCAAAAAAAGAAAAACAATCTCCTAAGAGAACATATTCCCAATTACACAGCATATCATTATAGAGGAAAGCCCACTACTAAATTCCCAGGTAGGTATTCCCAACATGTTATCCTGCCGTGAGCACCATGTCTATTCGTTTAGAGCTTATAGTAGACTTTTTTACAGAATAGCTTTCCATATTCTCAATCTTATACTAAATATTTGTCAGCAATTTTATCAAATGTACTACATTGCTCCCCACTGAATTATTTTATCAGTTCAAGACATAAGCAACAAAGTTGATAGGTTATTTTTTTCTTTTTTATTGTTATAAACACATATATCATATATACATTAATGCATTTATGGGGTACAATGATGCTGATTTCATATACAATTTGGAAGGCTTACATCGAACTAGTTACTATACCTCTTTTACTTCATTATTGTGTTAAGACATTTATACTCTATATCTGATCTAATAAGGTCATTTTTTTCTATTTCTCATCTGAAAAAATTAGATATAAATAGTGGATAATATATAACTTAGAGTTGGAGGGGAACTGAAACATCAGAAATCCTTAAAAGTCATAAGTTGATCTTATATAGAGTTACTAGTATTTTTTTTGCTGTAATACATTTTTGTTTTGTTTTTTGAAATAGGGTCTCGCTCTGTCACTCCTAGGCTGGATTGCAGTGGCGAGATCACAGCTCACTGTAACCTCAAACTTTTGGGCTCAAGGAGTCCTTCTGCCTCAGCCTTCCATGTACCTAGGACTATAGGTGCATATCACCATGCCCAGCTAATTTTCCTTATTTTTTAAGAGACAGGGTTTTAATATGTTGCCCAGGCTGGTCTCAAACTCCTGGCCTCAAGCAATCCTCCTGATAGGGCCTCCCAAAGTGCTGAGTTTATACATGTGAACTTCCAGGCTGGGTCTGCAGTATTTAAGATGAAAATTGTCCTTCTTTTATAAATATGTCATCATCAAAATTAACTTTGATTCCACAATGCTGAGTGAAATTGTTATTTCTAAACTAAAAGTGATTATTTAGAAATTCTTTTCTTTTCCTACCTTGGATTAGTCCTCTAAAGTCTGCTTACATTTTGGTCTCTACAATGGTTCAAATGAGCTACTCTGAATATATGACAAAATTATAATCAATCTTTTCTTCACTCTGGAGATATAATGCTAAATTCTATGGAAGGAACACATTTTTAAACTTTTGGCTTTTAGAAATTATTTATATTCAAGATGATGCTAAAGAGGAACCATTCTACCTGAGCAAGCTCATCCTTAACAGAGTAACAGGAAAGCCAGGTAAGATCCAAGTAAGATTGCTGTAATCATTCAAATAATAGTGTTCATTTTATAGCAAAATGGAAAAAAAAAAACCTGTCTGAAAGTGAATTTTACCTTAATTGTATTTAATCAACAAAAGGGAAAACATATGCTAAGCCACAATTCCAACAACCCAAGGATAGGCTTATAGCCTTGACAAGTTAATAATGCTCACTGGAATAGAACCTCAAAGTATGAAGCTGGCTCATAACTAAACATTCATGATGCTAAGAAATCACATCATGAATGAAACTAAAGAAAGTCTTATTTTTGCAAGTGTATGATTGGATCTCTACCAATACACAGGCCAACCCAAACACAATTGGTGGTATAATTCTAATTGCTGTGTCTGAACTCTGTTTTGACATGATTCTGTGTGTAGTTCAAGGGCTGAAAGATACCACACACAAAATGCATAACACTCTTCTTCCCTATTATCCATCATACCTCATCATACCTCAAAGCTAAACTAGGGAAGAGACTAAATTAGAAGAGCCAGTTCTTTTCTACGCTAAGTAGTCTAAAGTTAAGCCAGATGTATAGATTTTTGGATGCAGACTAAGTGAGCTACATGATTAAGAGTCCAGAAGAAAGAATGACCCAGCTTTGGGAAGGAAACCCTGGCAGTATGTTAAAATGCTGGGCAATGTTGTTCAGAAGGGCAGTCTGATTTTTTTGTTTGTTTCTTTTCATATGTATTCTGTCACAAAATAATCTCTTAACTGCTCCTCTTTCTCAGTGAGGCTAAACTGGGGCTCAGAGTCCCGCCTACGCTTACTAACACAGGCAAACATGTTTGTCCCAGCAGGGACTAAGCTGCTGACCATCTTCCTATCATTCTAAGGCAAGCAGCTTCACTTTCTTGAGTGAAAGGTGCAAACCCTTTTGCAAATTTCATACATTGTTTACCATTGAATCCATTATTATTTAATGGAAATCTTAAAGTGTCATTGCAATGACTTAGCTATTAAAAAATCATCAAAATATTTATAATGCTCTTCATAATAGCAAAAATAATAATTAACCTGAACATCCATTAACTGGGAATACATTAAACTAATTATTGCATTTTCATAAAACAGGACACTCTTAAACCTTTTAAAAGTTTTTATATTACTATTTACAGTAATATGAAACCATTTATAACCTTTATTTTTACTTTGCATTTTGTGAATATAACTCTTCTTTCCATTAAAAGCATTTTCACAGAACAAGATCTAGATTTAAGCTCCAGTTGTCAACAGTAATAATCTCCAGTGGGTGGGATTGGGGAATGGCATTTTCTTTCTTGTTTATCTGTATTTTCTAATTTTTTTATAAGAAATATAAATCACTTAAAAAAATAAACTCCCAATTTTTTTTTTTAAAACATTCAGCGTACCCACTTTGCCTCTTTGACTGTCTTTATTTCTATGGCATCACAGTAGGTTCATACATGTTTATCTTTGAATCTATCCTGGAAGACAGAAGTCTAAACACATCCAAGAAAATGAATGATCCCTTCTGAAACCCTTAATGTGCACATCCAGTGGAAATTCCTGCTGTGATGTTTTCCCTCTCCATCTCTCGCCCAGAGATGTGAAGCCATAAATCATATCCACTAACGAAACAGTGCTCTGGGGCCCCCAGCACCACTCTGTGTTTGCAGGGGACTATGGTGGGGCCATTAACCAGCTTTCTCAGCTGGGGGAGGATGATGATTCTTTCATGACTCTTTTCCTGATGAGACGCAGTTACTTTTTTTCCTGAATGTTCACAAGAGGTCACAGTCTGCTCCCACCCCTGCACCATTATCTGTGCTATAGAATGTACCTTCATTTTAACAAAAATAAAAATCTTAAAAAGGAAAAATGAGAAAGGAGAAAGAGTGAACAGAGAACTCTTTTATTCTTGAGCATATTGAAAATGGTTCCCTATGTGCCTTTCATCCCTTTGAAGAACGATAAATCCTATCAGACTTTATGCTGAATAGGTCTAACCACATTCCACGGTTTGAAAAATATGCTAAAAGGAAAAAAGTTGTGTGCAAAATTGTGAGTTTTAACAGTAAACATACGACAATTAACTGACCCTGCCAACTGAGCAGAAAATATTAACTCTTCTATTCCTAGCTGAGACCATGAGGAAGATGATGCATGTTTTCTGATGCCTTTATTTCCTCATTTATAAAAAACAGAATACTGATCAAGGAGTTAACAAATTTAGAAATCATTATTTCTGATCTCAATTTAATAATGTGCTTATTACCAGGTTTCGTCTCTGTAAAGACCCTTACATATAAAATCATGCCCACCGAGGTTATCAAAGGCTCTGGCAACTGAGCAGAGACTGGTCTCATGCATCAGGGTAGAAGCTCAGCAGAGAGGGGCAGTGCAGACAGGGAGATGGTGACTGACTCTGTTCATGTATTTTTGGGGTCAAGGATATCCAAAGAACATTGGTGTAAAAAAGTCCTAGACGCAGAACTCAGGGTCTGAAAAGAGGGGCCATGAGGGACCAAGCAGGATTAGCGATTAGGGACACTGATTCCCTGCTCATTAGAGTGGAGTTCATAAAATTCCCAGTTCTAACTCCATTGCTCTGGGGGAGGGCTCGCGAATCAGAATCTTTTTGTTTATTTTCTTTCAACCAACATTTCATTCATAAGAATGAAACTTTCTTTCAAACATTTCATTTTCCGTATTCAACAAACATTTCATTGAACTAGATGAATTGTTTCATTCGTTTATACTTTTCTATTGAGGTAAAATTCCCATAACATAAAACTCACCATTTTCATGCATAAAAAGTTCAGTGGCATTTATTATGGTAACAATATTATGTAGCTATCACCTAAATCCAGCCTCAAAACATTTCATCTTCCTCAAAAGGAGATTCTATTAGCCACTAAGCAATCATTCCCCATTCTTCCTCCCCCCTAGCCCAGTGGAAACCACTACTGGGCTCTGGCTCTAGAGATCTGCCTGTCCTCAATATTTTACTGAAATGGAATGTGGCCTTGTGTGACTGGTTTCTTTCACTCAGCGTGTCTTCAAGGTTCACCTGTATTATGTCATGTGCCACTATCTTCTTTCTTTTCATGAAGGAATAATATTCCATTGTATAGATATACCACATTTTGCTTATTCAGTCATGAATTGATGGACATCTGGGTTGTTTCCTATTTCTGGCTGCTGTGAACAGGCATGTACAAGCATTTGTTTGAGTTTTTAATTATTTGGGTTATATAATAATGAGATATATTATTTGGGGTATCTCATATATGAGAGAAATTGCTGGGTCAGATAGCACGTCATGTTTAGCTTTATAGGAAAATCTTTTCTTAAAAAAGTTCTTCAGATAATGTGAAGCTGGTGTTGAGAATCACAGATATGTAAGAAGGAAGAGGCCATGACAACAGATAGAAGGCACTTGGGGAGAAGACACAGAACGACAGGGCCAGAGGCAACACCTCAGGAAAGCACCATTTCAGAGGAGCCAGAAAGGGAACCCGTGAAGGAGACACAACTAGGGAGAAGGCAGAGGTGGCAGATGGAGGAGAGAATCCTTCAAGGGTAGAACAACTGTACCAAGTGCAAAAGGAACTGCAAAGCAGGAAAGTAACAAAATGGGTTTGCTGCACATGGCTAGACAGAGACTTGGGTATGCCAGTTTCACTAACGGCCTGACTTCAAGAACTGGGGCAAATACCATAACCTACTCTGTTATTCACCTTTGACAAAGACCGTGTTTGTCTATTGCTCATGACAGCTAGGCATCTATTATGCAAATAACAAGCCCACGACAAAAATCTTCTTGGACGCACCAGTTTAGATGTGAACAAATAATCTATCATATCTGCAACATCCCTGGCAGTACTCAGAACACTGCAGTACAGACTGGCAAGTGTTCTGACTACAGTATGACCTCCTCGGGACTTAACTACACGGAAAACATTTGGGAATAGCAAGGCATAATTAGCAAAACTGTTTGATTCTAATTTTAGCAAAATATTTAATAAATTTCTGCATTTCTCCCTTTTTAACTGCCTAAAATATTATTTTAGTTTAAAGATATTTATCACTTTTATACAATATTCACCAATCTCTGAATCAATAAGAGGCTGCCTAATGATTTCATAAAAAAACATCGTTTTCTGAAAAAAAAAATTACTTTTCCTCCACTATTAGAGAACCTTTAGTAACTCTCACTGCTATTACATTTTAAAGATGAAAAGTGGAATTAAGGCCAATTTTATGTTTGCAGTCACATATTCAATTTTGATTGAGTTTAAATTTTCAATGAATAGTTAAGTACATCTGAAACATATGAATGCTTTATTCTTTTCTTCTCTTTTCTAAGTATGTGTTGATTATTTTTTTCTTAAATCTTGAGTATGAGATCAACCAAGAAATGTCTCCTAGAGCAGGAAAGTAGCGCACTATTCTAGATTGCTTTTTTCAATTAATGCTTCCATTTTCTAGACTGTAACGGTATGTAATTTGAAATTTCCTCTTTCTATGCCAATTCCAGTTTGAACTCCTCCCTGCAAAGTCTTTAGGCACACAGCCTACGGAACACACAAAGCACCCTGAAAGCAGCCGAGGAAAGAAGGGAAGAAAAGTTTTCTTTTTTTTTTAGGATCAAGCACCCTGGCAAGGAAAGAGCTTGTTCCTGTAAAACCTTGCAGGCATTCCCGGCCCTCCCCTGAGACTCCAAATGGATTCATTTTGATTTCCCTTTCAAAAACCATACAAGGTTTTAGTGTGTTTGCTTTGAGTTACAGTTTACCAGACTTTTCCATATTTTCTCATGCTGTTTTTCGTGTTCTTGTTTGTTTCCGCCCACCAATAGGTTGGGGGATGGCCCCTTGGCCAACGTGACATTTGGCAGGCAGAGGTGACTTTCTTGAAGCTCTGGGTGAAACAGTAACAACCTCTAGTGCTGAGGATTTCATAAAATCAAGTACCCACTCATTCATCAACTTTATAACATAGACACAAAGAGAAAATTATGAAAAAAGAAATCTGTCCCCCATTCTTTCCACCCTTCTCTTTATTTTCATGTCCCTAATCTAAAATGCTCAAATGCAGCAAGGTAAACTTAGGGTCTACTTCTTAAAAAGGAAAGCTCTGTAGATATGACACCAAAAACACAAAAAGAAAAAAAGATAAGATAGACTTCATCAAAATTAAAACCTTCTTGTGCTGTAAACAACACAATTCTAGAAAGTGAGCAGGCAACCTACAGAATGAGAAAAATTAGTTACAAATCATTTATCTGATGAGCTATTGTATCCAAAGTATATAAAGGACCCTTTTTATTCAATAATAAAAAGACAAATAATCTAATTTCAAAATTAGCAAAGCATTTGAATAGTCTGTTCTCTACAGAACATATACAAATGGCCAATAAGCTCAACATCAGCTAATGAAAACCACAATGGGATGTCACTTTACCTCCACTAGGATAACTAACTAAAAAGTCAGGAATTGAAAGATCACATCACTGTCTAACTAACTAAAAAGTCAGGAATTGAAAGATCACATCGCTGATGGAAACATAAAAGGAAAAAGTCTAACAGTTCCTCAAAAAGCTAGACAGAGTTACTGCATGACTCTGCAATTCTACTACTAGGTACATACCCAAGAGAGGTGCACTAAGTCCACAAAAAAGCTTCTCTGTCTGTCTTTATAGCAGCATCGTACATAATGGTCAAAAGTGTAAACATCCCATGTTGACACACTGATAAAGCGGATGAACACAGTATATCCAAACAATGGAGTATTATTAGCCATGAAAAGAATGAAATACTGACACGTGCAACAAAGGGAATGACTCTTAAAAACAAGCTAATCGAAACCAGTCAGAAAAAGAACACATCGTATCTATGATTCCACTCATATGAAAATATGTCAACTGGACAAAATGTACACAGGTAAGTAGATTAGTAGTTATTTAGTGGAGGCGGGAGGTGGAAAAGGATAGGGGTTACATGAGAAAGGATATAGGGGTTTCTTTGGTGGGGGTGATGAAAATATATTCTGAAACTGGTGATGGTCACAGAACTCTGACTACACTAAAAGCCTGTGAATTGCTTCAGATAGTAAATTGTATGGTATGTGAATTATAGCACAATAAAGCTATTTGGAAAAAAAAGAGAGAGAGAGAAGCCCATTATAAAACAAGAAGATGGTACTTCCTTTTCTAGGAATGACCTGGTCACTCCTCACTAGCCTATGTCCCGCATAGCTGCACCGGGTTTCCAGACAGGAGTTCTCATTTGTGGTTTCCAACACAGTCTAATTTGTTCCTCAACCCCATGGTACTCAAACATCCTGTGACCACAGGCACAAAACCAGCACACCTCTCTAATACTGAGGCTCCCCCAGGCAGCCTCTCTGGCTCTCCCTGGTGTTTGGTGATCACTCCTCTCTCTAGTAGTTTATTGTCTTTTAAATTCTGTTTGACTTCCAACTCTCTACCCGAGAGGGACCTCCATGTAGCTAGCAGCCCATGGACTGTAATAGTGCCCTCCCAACTCCTGCCCTCCTGCAAAGAAAAACCCCAGAGTCATGAAGAACCAACAAAGACTTCTAGTCAGATCTTAACGCAAAAATTGTTGTCAGATGAACTCGACCAAAACTCCTTGTTAACTGAAAAGAAATACCTGCTGAACATCAGAAAAGAGGCCTCAAAGCCCCACAGGTCTTGAAAGTTGAGCTCAAACGTGCAGAACCAAGGAATCCAATAGGTAGGGCCCTAGTAACTTTCCAAACCAGCTTGAGGCAGGTGGGTTTTCCAATTTATCTCCCATTGTGAATATGACTTGGAAACCTTGGTTCTTACTCCTTTTATCTCCTCAGAAAACATAACTAAAATGTAAAAACCAGTAACTTACCTTCTGGGAAATCTGTGAACCAACAGTTAACATAAATTTCTATTTTCATGTTGCCTTTTTTGTGTACAAAACTTTAAGCCTAGAATTCCCATCACTGATTTCTTTCATATAGACACATCAGAATATGAATTACGCCAAGCTCCTATGGCCCTACCTGCAGCAGATAACAGCTTTACAGGAGAGCGCCAAGTCAAGGAAGCTCCTCCGGACTTCGAAGGACAGCGCATACTTCAGGGTGTGTCCGTCGATGATGAGGGCCACGTCGTTCTCCTTGCCCAACAGATTTCCAAGGTCAGTGCAGTGCTGAGTAATGGCTGCCCTGGTAGCCTGAAACAAGAGTGGGGGGAAATGGCATTTTTGTGTGTTTGATAATATAACAAAAACAAACTAACAATTCAAAAGGAAGTTCCATGAAATAAGAACACGCCCATTCTAATGTAAAATATGCAAACACAATTCAACTTGGTGCAGTTACACATAAAAATTTCATTGGCATGCTTTCCAGGTCTGTTTCCTGGGTGACAGCATCCCCAGGATGAGATTCATTCAGTGTTCACAATGACTCCTTCCTTACACGACATACACATCATTCTTGGTGTTCCTACAATAGGAAACTCCATACGAATAAGTATTCTTTTCAGGAAAACAGCATTACTGGAACTTGAGTGGCAAATGATAACATTTCTCAGTTTGTGCAAGATAATATTTAGAGCAACCAGAAGGTATCAAGAGATATAAAAACAAAAGAAAAGATTAATTTCTTTTCCTGCTGAGATCATCAGACTAAACCATTCTCTTCATGTCTTATTGTCAGGATAAAAAAACTAGCTGATCATTTTCACATGTAATATAAAATATGTCATTAAGTTAAACTGCCAGTGGTATATGGCACACCTCCTGGCTGCAGGACACAACTCTCAGAGGGACTTCACCTAACAAACGCAAACATTGTGACCTAATCATTTGCATCCTCATAGTAATCTGAAATTTATTTAAAATAAAGTTAAACTGCTAAAAGCTACTAAAAACATTACTACCAGCTTTAATAGCACCTTGGTATAATATCTATTATCACATGAAATTCAAGCATAGAACCACCCTTAAGATTAAAGAAAATGATATCCTGAGCTTCTAAGTGAATTTATGATAACAAGGTAGGAGATCTGACTCAAATATAAGAATGCGATTTTTGGCCCATTTAAAAAAAAATCTGGTTTAAGTTAATCAGGAAATAAAGAAGTCTGCTGAAATTATTCTGCTGAATGCCAGTCCTTTAGGTATTAAGTTACATTTACATGGAATTTATCATATAACATAAATTGTAGTCTTCAATGTATTTAATGAACAGGAATCTTCTACCACTAGTTAAATTGAGGAACAGCTACTATCACAAATAGAAACAGGTTCCACAGTCTTAATGTCCAGTTTTCATTCTCAAAAAGCAACTTTTGACAATATAAGAAAGATTTATGGAAGAAAGATATAGTCTAGGGCCCTACACTGTGGTCAGATAGGCTGGGGTCTACCACCAACTCTTCACCTTTTACCTTTGGGATCTTGGGCAAGACATTTAACCTCTTTAAGTATCACATGTAAGATAGAGCTGAGAACACATTATAGTACTTTTCTTATGAATAAAGGAGCTAATCAATACAAACTCTGAGCCCTGGGCTTGGCACATAGTAAACACTCAAAAAAACTCATTCTTCTTCCCCAGAATACATGTGAAGGATTTCCTATATCAAGAAAAATACACATTTTTTCTACTTCAAGCAGTGACAATACAGGCGTACCTTACCTCAATGCAAATCATAGACAATTGCATTTTTCACAAATGGAAGGTGCGTGTGGCAACCCCGTGCCAAGCAAGTCTATCAGTGCCATAGTTCCAATGGAATGTGCTCACTTTGTGTCTCTCTTTCATACTGTGGTAACCTAACAGTATTTCACATTTTTGCTTTATTATTATCTCTGTTACTATGATCTGTGATCAGCGTCCTTGATGTTACTATTCTAATGGTATGGGGGTACCACAAACCACACCCATTTAAAGCAGCTAACTTAATATCCCGTACATGCTGGGTGTGCTCTGACTGCTGCAGGGATCAACCATTCCCATCGCTCTCCCTCTCTTCAGCCTATTTCCTAAAACACAACAATATTGAAATCAGGCCAATTACCCTACAATGGTCTCTAAGTATTCAAGAGAAAGAAAGAGCTGCATATGTTTCACTTTCAATCAAAAGTTAGAATGATTAAGTTTAACAAGGAAGGCATGCCTGAAGCTGAGATGGGCCAAAAGTTACGATTCTCACACCAAATACTTAGCCAGGCTGGAAATGTGAAGGAAAAGTTCTTTTTGTTTTGTTTTGTTTTGTTTTGAGACAGAGCCTCAAGCTGTCATCCTGGATACAGTGCTGTGGCAACACAGCTCACAGCAACCTCCAATTCCTGGGCTTAAGCGAGTCTCTTGCCTCCGCCTCCCAAGTAGCTGGGACTATAGGCGCCCGCCACAACGCCCGGCCATTTTTTGGTTGCAGCCGTCATTGTTGTTTGGCGGGCCCGGGCTGGATTCGAACCCCCAGCTCAGGTGTACGTGGCTGGTGCGTTAGCCCATTGAGCCACACGCCGAGCCAGGAAAATTTCTTGAAATAAAAGTGCTACTCTAGTGAACACACAAATGATAAGAAAGTGAAACATCCTTACTGCTGATATGGAGAAAGTTCTAATAGTCTGGATAGACCTCCCCTTGAGCAAAAGCCTAATCCAGAGTGAGGCCCTAACTCCTTTCAATTCTATGAAGTCCGAGAGTGGTAGGGAAGCTGCAGAAGAAAAGTTTGAAGCTAGCAGAGGATGGTTCATGAAGTTTAAGGAAAGAAGCTATCTCCATAACATAAAAGTGCAACATGAAGTAATAAGAAGTTATCCAGAAGATCTAAGACCTTTAATTAAAGTGGTTATGCTACATTTTCAAAGTGGACACAACAGTCTTCTGTTGGAAGAATAGGCCAGCTGGAACTTTCCTAGCCAGAAATGAGAAGACAATGCCTGACTCCAAAGCCTCTTGGGCTGGTTCTCTTTTTAGGGGCTCATGCATCTGGTGACTTGAAGTTGAACACAGTGCTCAATGCTCACTGACCATTCTGAAATGTTAGGGCCCTTAAGAACTGTGTTGCCTGTGCTCTAGAAATGAAACAGCGGTGCCTCAATGACAGCACTGTCTGTTTATAGCATGGTTCAGTGAATAGTTTAAGCCCATTTTTGACCTCAGAAAAAAAAGGTTTCTTTCAAAATATTAATGTTCATTAACAATGCACCTAGTCACCCAGTAGCTCCGATGGAGATGAAAATATATGCAGATTAATATTGTTTTCATGTCTGCTAACACAACAACCATTCTATAGCTGCTGGATCTAGGAGATATTTCAATTTTCAAGTCTTATTATTTAAGAAATATATCCCATAAGGCTACACCTGCCATAGATAGTGATTCCTGTTATGGATCTATGCAAAGTAAATTGAAAACTGTTTGGAAAGGATTCACCATTCTACACAACATTAAGAATATTCAATAAGAGCCAGGTGCGGTGGCTTACACTGCAATCCTAGGACTCTGGGAGGCTGAGGCGGGTGGATTGCTTGAGCTCATGAGTTTGAGACCGGCCCGAGCAAAAGCAAGACCCTGTATCTACTAAAAATAGAAAAACTAAGGCAAGAGGATTGTTTGAGCCTGAGTTGGAGGTTGCTGCAAGCTCTGACACCATGGCACTCTACCCAAGGCTGCAGCTTGAGACTGTCTCAAAAAAAAAAAAAAATTTATTAATTACTGAGAGGATGTCAAAATACCAATGATAATACATCAATAGTAGTTGATTCCAGCCCTCATTGATTACTTTAAGGGGTTCCGGACTTCAGCAGAGGAAGGAACTAAAGAGGTGGTAGAAACAGCAAGAGAACTAGACTTAGAAGTGAAGCCCAAAGATGAGACTAATTTGTTAGAATGGCATGAGAAAATGTCAATAGACAAGGAGTTGCTATTTACGGCTAAACCAAGGGAGTATTTTTCTTTTTTTGTTTTTTCTGAGACAGGGTTTCATTCTGTTGCCCAGGCTAGATAGAGTATGGTGACATGACCACAGCTTGCTGCAGCCTCGAACTCCTGGGCTCAACAGATCCTCCTTTCTCAGCTTCCCAAGTAGCTAGGGAAGTAAAAATGTATACCACCAGCTCCAGCTAATTATTAAATTTTTGTAGAGACAAAAAGATCTACTAGCTATGTTGCCCAGGCTGTTCTCAAACACCTGGGCTTGAGTGATCTTCCTGCCTTGTCCTTCCAAAGTTCTGGGATTCCAGGCATGAGCCACCGCACCCAATAAGAAGGCTTTTTTTTTTTTTTTTTGAGACAGAGCCTCTAGCTCTCATCCTGGATAGAGTGCTGTGGCCTCATAGCTCCCAGCAACCTCCAATTCCTGGGCTCAAGCGAGTCTCCTGCCTCTGCCTCCCAAGTAGCTGGGACTACAGGCACCCGCCACAACTCCCAGCCATTTTTTTTTTTTTGGTTGCAGCCATCATTGTTGTTTGGCGGGCCCAGGCTGGATTTGAACCCGCCAGCTCAGGTGTACGTGGCTGGCACCTTAGCCCATTGAGCCACAGGCGCCGAGCCAAGGCATTCTTTTGAAATGGAATTTGCTCTTGATGAGATGCTCTGAACACTGCTGAGATGACAACAAAACAATTTAGGATATTATATAAGCTTAGCTGATCAGGCAGCAGCAGGGATTGAGAGGACTAACTTCAATTCTAAAAGAAGTTTTACTGTGGGTAAAATTCTACCAAACAGCATCACATGCAACAGAGAAATCCTTCATGAAAGGAAAAGTCAATTGATGTGGCCAACTTCACTGTTGCCTTATGTTAAGAAACTGCCACATATATCCCAAACTTCAGCAACCACCCCCCTGATCAGTCAGCAGCCAACAGCATCAAGGCAAGACCCTCCATCAGTAAAAGATTAAAACTTGCTGAAGGCTCAGATAACCGTTACCATTTTTAGTAACAACATATTTTTAAATTAAGGTATGTATATTCCTTTCTTAACATATGCTATGACACGATATAATGTAAATACAATTTTCATATATGGGTCAATACGAAAGATTTAGATGCACAAAAACCAAGTAAAGTAAAATCCACGCAGGCGCAAACAGATGAAGCCCTCCCAGCAACACCAACAAGCCAAACAAGCTGAAACTCGCATGAATGAGTCAGAAAGGACACTGCTGCCAACCATGTTTCTTAGAAGTGAAATAAAAGACAATATAAAACTTTGTCTCCATGCCTGTAAACCTAGCACTCTGGGAGGCCGAGGCATGTGGATTGCCAGAGCTCATGAGTTCGAGACAAGCCTGAGCCTGAGCGAGACCTCTTCTCTAAAAATAGCCAGACATTGTGGCAGGCAGCTCCTTGAGAGGCTGAGGCAAGAGAATCACTTGAGCCCAAGAGTTTGAAGTTGCTATGGGCTGTGATGCCATAGTACTCTAAGGTGACAAAATGAGATGCAACAAAATGAGATTCTGTCTCAAAAAATGCAAAAACAAAATACAAAACTCTGTCTCATAACTTTCATAGTGACCCTCATAAGTATTGGGAAATGAACCACATAGTGTGGCTTGCTTTATTGCAACATTCATTTTATTATGGTGGTCTGAAACCAAATCCTCAGTACCTCTGAGGTATGCCTGCAATACACGAATGATTAACAAAAAGATAAATCCTTTTTATTTTTAGTTATATAATTCCAAATCTCAAACAAGCATCCTGAAAACATCTGTGCTTACCTTATGTATAAAAACAGTATGTCCTTTAGAATCTGAGGAGAAAAGAAAATTCCTCCCACTTAGGGAAATCCCAGCTTGGCAGCCTGGGCATGTTCATTAGGGAACTCAAACAGGTCTGAGCAATTCTGGAGGGCATGCCTGCCAGGGGCTGATGCACAGAGGGCAGGAAAACTTCCCAAGAAGCACTGCACCAAGGAAGAATGCAAGGTACACAGACTGGGTCTGAGGACTGCAGCAAAGGCTTGTCTATCCCAGTGTCTTTTATGCCCATGGGCCTCTCCCATGGATTTATTCCTGGATCCAGTGAGAAAAAGGGTAGAAATAAAATCCCTGAAATGTGGATTTTATGGCTTCTTCTGAAAGAGAGCATAGCGCAAACAGAAGTATATAGAAATTTATTAGGGAGTATTTTCTCTATGAAGGGTTATTTCTGGAAGATCCATGGGGACAGACTGGACACCAAAGGCCCTTCTTCCTCAGCAGGAGGAGGAGTGGGAAGGTGCCCAAGAACTGGTTGATGACTACCCAGTAGTTTGTGAGACTCTGAGGGATGAACAGGGCGGGAGGACCAAAACAAGCCCAGGGCCTGGGAAAAGGAGCTGCAGAAATGTGGTCACAAAAACCAATGTTTTGGAGACATGCAGAACCCCACTTCTCTGTCCTCACAAAGTATAGAAGGAGGACCTGAAAGGAAACTGGAGTCCTAATGCCAACAAGACAGGGGGCACAGAGGAACATGAACGAGATTCTCTCACTAAGCCACAGCCTGCTGTGGCCTGGCAAACGTAGGTCAAACCAAGCTGGAGTATTTTCAGGTTGAACCACGAAAGGTGCTATTTGAAGCCCCTCAAAATTCCTATGTTGAGATCATAACCCCCAGTGTGACGATATTTGGAGATGGAGCCTCTGGGAGGTGATTAGATCATGAAGGTGGAGCCCTCATGATGGGATTAGAGCCCTCGTAAGAGACCAGAGGGCTTGCTCCTTGGCCCCCCACTGCCACATGAGGACACAGTAAGAAGACAGTTGGCCATCTGCAGAGACTGCCCGCCCCTGATGCTGGATCTCCTGACACCTTCATCTGGACTTCCCAGCCTTTACAACCACAAGGAATAAATTTCTACCATTTAAGCCACCCAGTGTATGGTACTTTCATATCGCAGCCCCGGGCAGAGACAGAAGGAACGGTGGGAGCCCACTGTGGATGCAGCACTGTCCTTGTCATCATGGATACTCAGATGAAAGGAGGTGGTGTGGGACCTCGGCAACAAGGGCCACACAGCCAGTGTGAAAGCAATGTTTGTGCCATGTCTGCCCTCTGGAATAAGCCTTCTCATACAAAACAGCCAGTGCAGTGCCAGACACTGCAGAGCATGGGAGAGCAGGCTGCTGACGCACTCGGCGTGGAGGGCAGGACAGGCCTGTGGGAGATGGGCTGCATGTAGAAGCAAATGACACCCCCAAACCTGCCCACGTGCAAAGAGAGCACCAAACATCATTAAGTCATGCTACAGCAAAGACAGACATTTCTTATAGTCCATCAGTCAGGTATTAATCTCACACCCTGGCAAAGAGTGTACTATGTTAATAATGTTCTCAAGCAAAGATGGGTCCCATTGAGCAGCTGCATGCGTCAAACCTATGACAACCAACCAACCAAGACGCCATGATACAGTCCCTGGCATGCCTTCCGTGTCCCATGGTGACAGAAAATAACACCAAGGACATACTCTGTATTGTTTACTCTCATAATAAATCTTATACACAATCATGCTGACAAATATAGTAAATCAAAGATAAAATAATAAAAATCTAATTTTCTCTTTATGGGTGGATTCTAGACATTCACCTCTTTTTTACCTTGGCCTGCTCTGGTTCATTTTTGTGCTTGGCTGGAATTACACTAAACTGGATATGTGATATAGGTAATGTGCTTTGCCGAAATTTTATCATTTTAACCCACAGCAGGTGCTCAATAATGTGTTGAACTAAAAAAAACATTGAGGTGTCTAAGTTTTGATGCTAATTGTTCCAATACGATATCTCTAAGAGATTATTTACAGGTCTTGTGGGGCATCTCTTTGACCTCTATGTGGACTATTCAGCCTTGCTGGTACATTCTGCACTACATTTTCCTTAAAAATGATGGGTTCTCACTCCTCCTCACTTCCTCACCCTTGGCCTTTTTGTGTTCAACTCCTTCTCCCTCTTGACCCATTTTCCACCTGCCTCTTCCCTTCACCTGTTCAGATTCATAGACTGGTCTTTGAGATGAAACACTTCTCCTCCCACCAAGATCTCTTCAGTGCCATCCTTCTAATTCCACCCACAACTTGTCTCCAGCCTCTCCTTTACAGTTTTAATTCTTACACTCTACATGCCCACTCAGCTATAATCTCTGATCAAACCCAGACGAGCTGGGTTCACCACACACATGTGGTAGAATATAGGTCCCTTCTGCGCAGTTCTCAAGCAAGCCAATCGAAGGTATTACCATCACAAATAGTTTCTTATTCTCCAATGGACTATGAATCAAGAGTCTATTTGTAAGGTAGTTATTGAGCACTTAGAATCCATTTTCCCAGAGGAATGATGTTACATATTATGGCTGGATCCCAGGGCCCATTAATGCCATTTAGCCTAGTTGCTAAAATTTATACTGCAGTCTCTTATTTTACTAAAAAACCAATTACTGAAAGTTACAATGGACTTAGCTGTTATGAGGGGCACTGGGAGTTAGGGCTGCAAGTTTCATTCCCAGCAAGATAAGAAATATTCCAAAATCCCTAATTAGAATGTTTCTTTTAAACATTAATATAAAACCATGTATTTCCAACTTTCCGTGCATGTTCTCTACTTTTGTTCTCCTTAACCATTAAAAACACACATAATTTAATGTCAAAGTGAGCAACTACAGTGACAACTGTGCCCTTACTAAAGCCAACTTTTCCCCCCAGCTTTGTTCTATTGTGAACCTTGCATTTTTTTAGCAAGATGAGTACTTGCCTTTGCATTTCCAGTTTTTCAAATAAAATAATATAAATGCCATAGACAGTGCCATCCTGTAATCTCAGGAGAAGGTTGTGCATCTGCTCATTTGCAGAGGATCCTCAGAAGCTCATCTGATGGACCCTGAAGTCAGGGGAGGTACAGACCTGCTCAACATAGGAGGATCCAAAAGGCAGTTGCACTGTTAATCACTTTGGATTTAATAAACAAACCAGGAGAAATAAAAATTTCTGAAACCTGGATGCATTTCTACCAGGTTGCAGATGACAAGAACCTTTCTTCAAAATTAAACGGCTTCAGCAACACTGAAATCTTTCGGGCAGGAGCCCTTCTCCTGGGTGCCTCAGCAGTGCCATAGGGATTTCTTAGATGCCATGGTAGCAGCAGCTGCCTCAGCCTTCACTTTGAAGTTCTGCAAATTCCAAGGTGCTCAGAGCTGACCATGCTGAAAGTGGATGGTTCAAATTTCATTAGCAGCGCTTCAGCCAAACCATGTCCAGCCTCTGAGTTGGAGGCAGACTCCCTTCTCCCGGATTAACCTTGGGCTAGTGAGTGTCTAATGAAAATGCTCCATCTCTCACCTGTAGTTCAATGCTTTTATTTCTACTCCCCAATCTATTTTTCTTGACCCTTGCTGGCTGCTGTCTTTCCTCACCTTTCCCCTCTCCCAGCCTTTAGGTCACTGTGTTGCCCGGAATCTCACACCTGTGCAGAAGCAGTCACCATTTTCCTGCCACGTTCATGCTCTTTCTACTGTTGTATTCATTTCCAATATAATCACACCACTTTCTTGACAGCACTGATACTGTTCAAAGAATCTACATTTATGTAACTTAATGGGTGTAAAAGTTGGTAAAATTTAAAGCATAGATAGAACCAATTATGGGCTAACAAAGGCTGAAAAGCCAGGGCTGAAAGGTTAATCCAGGAGAAGGGAGTCTGCTCTCCAACTCAGAAGCTGGGCATGTTTTAGTTGAAGTGCTCATAATGAAACCTGAAGCCACTACTCGAGGCCTCTACTGGCTCTGCTGGTGGCAGGCAGAGCTGACACCTTTTTGCTGTAGATGTGGCTTTGCTCCCACCTAGGAATATCTCTAAATTTAAAGTTCATAAGGAGGTAAGAGGAATCTCTGCTAAATGTGTAATGTTTCCAGGACTTCCTATAATAGCAAAAATATACTAATAATTTTAAGGAAAAGGAGATGATATTTCACAGGCATGAGGCAAACATTTGCAAGGAATATCTGCCCTCTTGTCTGCACACCCAGGTGCCTAGCTGGCACCCTCAGGTGATCCTTTTACCACAAATGCCCATCATGGATTCCTCTACACTGGCCTCCCAGACAGTGTTTCTATTTCTGAGAAAAAAATCCTTACGTTCTCAGAGTAAGCCAACCCAATGTATTCAGAGTTCACACTAGAATCTGAACCTCCACAGACGACATTTTTGGTTTTTGTTAGTATATTGTGGTACAATTAACACACAGTAAAGCTAATCTATTTTAAGTGTATGATTTAAGTGAGTTTTCCAAAGGTATACAACAGCAGTGATTTTCAACCGGTGTGATGCGAAAATTTGTAAAGACCATTAATTAAATTATTTTTTAAATATGTTCAAAGCACAGGAAACACATTTTACTTTTTTTTGATCAACATAATTTAAATGTGCTATGGAAGTTTAACTACAGGTTCGAGTGCACTGTGAGATTAAAAAGGTTGAAAAGCACTGGTCTATAGTCACGTAACCCCTGCAACCATCACGATAAAGAACACCTCCATCATCGCCCACGTTCCCTCCTACCACTCTACAAACAATCCACATCTCACCCACAACCCCTGCCAACAATCCATCTGTCACTGAGCTTTGCCTCTTCTAGAATGTCATATAAATGGAGTCACAGTTTACAGACTTTTCTGCGTGGTCTATTCACTTAACCTAATGCTTTGAGATTCATCCAATATAAATGCCCCTAGCAAGAGTTTATTTCTTTTTGTTGTCAAGTGTATCCCAATGTGTGAATATACCAAAATGTGTTTATCCATTCACCCATTATTGTACATTTAAGTTGTTTCCAGTTTGAGAATATTATGATTGATTCTACTGTGAATATGTGTGACTAGTCTTTTTATGGACACATGTTTTATTTCCTTTGGGCAGAAATCCAGTATTAGAGTTACTCAGTCACAGCATACTTGCAGATACACACAGACCAAGTATATGTTTAACTTTGCAGAAATTGCAAGGCTGCTTTCCCAAAGGGGCTGTGTGGCCGTGGGGTCCCACCAGTTAGGGGGAGCTATGCAGCTAGCCCTCACGCTCGCCCATGCTTGTGTGCTCAGGCATTTTAATTTCAGCATCCCAGTGGCTGTGTGGTATTATATTTAGTGGTTTTACTCTGTAGTTTCCAAATGACCAATTGTCTTGAACATCTTTTCATGTTTAGTGAATGAAATGAATTTTTGTTTGCTGGGCTATCAAGAGAAGTAACTTAGTAATGTGGGATCATTCATGTGGCATGCTGGTGACATTTTTGTGAAGGGTAGTGACAACTGTGGATGTAGCTTGCCCTACGAACCTCTGCAGGGTGGCTGGGATATCATATTTTCTTCTTCTTTACTTCTCCTTCTTTTTAATCTCAAAGCTCTAAAAATCCACATTTTCCTGAAAAGGCACCCCAGGCAATGTTAGAGAAGAGAGTCGGGAAATGAGCTGCATAAGCAAGAACGGCCATGGCTGTTAATGAGCAAGGATTATTTATAAGAAAGAAACTATTTATTCACTCAGGCCTCGGAGCCAAAATTTCAAAACTATCAATCACCACTATTTATTGAAAGAAAATTTGACTAACAGTTATGACAGGGCTCAAATGATTGAGGTTTAAAAAATCCTAAAAATATGTACTTTTTCTTCAGTTCTAGAAGGATATTAAATAGCAGACCTAATATACTTAATTTATTTTCTTCCCCCAAACTAGATTTTTATTTTAGTGCCAGGGTTCCCCTTATATGCTAAACAAATATAGTTTTGAATAGCTGTGTACAGTGAGATCTTAAAAATAATTAATATGCTTTAAGGAGCGTCTACTATTTGAATCTCAACTGTGGATCGTTTTTGTAATTTTTGAAAATATGGAGTTCTTCTTAGAGTAGGCAAACTTTTTCCAAAAGATAATTATTTCAAAGTGTGATCCTCCTACAAGTAAAATGTGAAATCAGCATTTGTAAAACATTTCTCAGCTCTGTATGAAATGACCTCTCTAATTCCATGGAACAGTTGCCTGTCACACATTTACCCAGATTGGATCTCTGGAAGTCAACTATATTCTTAAGGAACACACTGAATCCCTGCCACGTTCAATGTCATCATATTTAGAATAATTTTACTGGCTCGGTGCCTGTGGCTCAATGGGCTAAGGCACCAGCCAAGTACACCTGAGCTGGCAGGTTCAAATCGAGCCCCCGGCCCCGCCAAACAACAATGACGGCTGCAACCAAAAAATGGACGGGCGTGAGGCAGGTGCCTGTGGTCCCAGCTACTTGGGAGGTGGAGGCAGGAGACTCGCTTGAGCCCAGGAATTGGAGGTTGGTGTGAGCTGTGATACCACAGCACTCTATCCAGGGCGACAGCTTGAGACTCTGTCTCAAAAAAAAAAAAAAGATAATTTTACTATGAAATAATTAATCTCTTGACCTTTTAGGATTAAAAATTTTAACTTTAACATATCAATGGTATAGCCAATGCACTTACTATTTCTAAAGTCTCTTTGATTCTTGGAAGAATTATAAAGTGCCCAAACTAAACACAAATGGGATTATATTAAGAACAAAACTATTATAGAAATTAATTTCTAAATAAGTAAAGTTAGCCAAGTGTTTTTAATGAACTATGTGATTAAATATGTCAGTTAAACTTCAGCAAAGGAAGACAAAGCACTCATTAATCTTATTAAGATCTACATTTGTCTCATGGTGACAAATGTGAATGTCTGTTATGTCATCATAAGTAGCATGTCATAAGCAATGCAATTGTTATAATTAAAACTACTTATTTGCTGTATGATAAAACTAGTTTCTTAAAAGAGATACTCAAATTCTTTGAACAAGCCATACAGATGCCATGTAAGAAAATGAAGATAATAACCTCAACTTAATCATTTAATTCTCTGACCTGTAGAGGACCTAACATTTTTACTTTAATAATTTACAGATACAGCCACTACACTTAACTACTTCTTAAGTCTCCTTGACTTTCAGAAAAATTGTAATATGCCCAGGCTGTATTTAAGTGTGTGCAAACAGCAAATGAAAACAGTAAAAAAAAAAATTCTGAAAGAGAAATAGTGAAGGGAGATTATAATAAGAAAATATTCCAAATGCATGTGTAACTGCTACAGGCTGTGCAAATAGGCTGTAGCCTCACGAAGAAAATGAAAACTTGACCATGGGCTCATATTTGGCACCTACTAAAGCAAAGGCACAGGACAGGAAGGGCTGGGGCTACACCCCACAGGCTCCGAGGCCACAGCTAAGCCCATGTGGGCCCATTACTGAAAGGTGCCTGCCAGCGGGGCCTCCTCCATGTCCTTGGGCCAGCAGGGACTGAGGGGTACAGAGAGTTAGTGAAAGAATGAACAGCTGTATACAAATCCTCTGCTATGTTAGGAAAGTATTTTGTGCTTACATGGGACTCTGTTACCACATTTAAAATTGAAAGTACTTTCTAAATGAAAATCTCTAGTTAGTAAAGGCAGTGACTTCCTCCATTATATACAAACTTTAAAAATAAATCAACCACCACCAACACATTAATGGATTAATAAAACGTGGTATATTCATAACATGGAGTATTACTCAACCATTAAAAAAATGGTGATCTCTTATCTTTTGTGACTACCTGGATGGAATCAGATATCTAAGTGAAACATCAGAAGAATGGAGAAAGAAACATCACATGTATCCAATACCAAGCTGGAACTACTCGACCAATACTTAAGCGCACGTCTGGAAGTAAATCTCAAGCAGGGACTGGGTAAGTTCACATCTAATGAGTACAGTGCATACTCTCTGTGTGAAGAGCACACTTTGTACCTTTGACTCCATTTGTACAAAGTATGTAAACAAAATGTGTATACCCCCTACTATTATAAAATTTTAAAAATGATGATAAAATAAACAAACCACACTCTGGGAGGCCGAGGCGGGAGGATTGCTTGAGCTCAGGAGTTCAAGACCAGCCTGAGCAAAAGCAAGACTGCCATCTCTACTAAAAATAGAAAAACTGAGGCAAGAGGATCACTTAAGCACAAGAGTTGGAGGTTGCTGTGAACTATGATGCTACAGCACTCTACCCAGGGAAACAGTTTGAGACTGTGTCTCAAAAAATAAAATAAAATAAACAACCCAAATAAATAAGCAAAAAAAAAAAAAATAGACAACACCCCATTTTTACTGGAGGCCTCCACTGCAAGGACGGTGTGAGCAGGCAGTCTCATCGCCCCAACACACATACCTGGCCAGGAGGCTCCCTCCGCTGTGCAGACCCTTGGCCAACCTGGGGGAGGCGGGGCAGGCAATGGGGCAGGATGGGGTATGCTAGGGCTCTTCTCACCAATCTTTATGCTACACAGGCTAGTGTGGACACAGATACTTAAAGTGAAGTACAGCCCAAGAAAAAAAAATCCTACAGTTAACTTTACACTAATTAGGGCCTATCATGTGCACAAGATGCTAGAGGCTACAAAGTCTCAGAGAGAAAAGAGTAGTACAAAGTCACAAACTAACCAAAGATCAGCATAGGTCTGGCACATGCAGGCAGCACATATCCAAGCCCTGCAAGGCAGGGGAGCCACAGGCTCGAGTTAGGAGGGTACCAGGAGGTGGGGAGCCCGGCAGGCCACAAGGAGGCACTTGGATTTCATCCCAGAGCCTACAGCGAGCCAGCAAAGGCTTTAGGTATAAAAATGCCATACTCAAAGTTTTATTTGTGGATGATCAGCCCCTGGCAGTGTGAAGACAGACCGGAACATGACTTAGACTGGTTAAGGAGGATGGACATGCTAAGAAGCTAATCTCTGACTGTGTCAACAAGGAAGAGCAAGAAACGTATTTACCAAAAACACTAAACAGTGCTTGATGAGTGGTCAGAGAGCCAGAAGAGAAACGTGGGTGCACAGTCAGCATATAGCCAAGGGGATAAAGCAAGCCCACCACTGGGGAGGAAACGCAGAAGGTCCTGGGGACAGTGGGGCATGAGGAAGCCTCACCCAGGCCCCGGGCTGTCCAGGGCCACTCTCTAGGGACATTCACTGCTCTACTCAGTCACTCAGACCATTATTATGCTCCCATTAATGTCAATAAATTCTAACTGAACATCCGGCAGCTGCCGCTTGTTCTTTGTGGATCGTATAACCTTTCAATCAATGTTGGCTGAAGAATGGGAAAAGGAACCATTTGGGTCATTTCCTTACTACTCCCCGTGGGTAAAAAAAGCAAATAAACAACTCACACAGCAAATAGCAGGTGCTGAAAACATGCTTGCCACCGCTTGTCTGTGGACTGTTTGCTGCTTCCTGACTCCTGGCCCTGGGCAGAAGACTGTGCTCATGGCCCACTGTGAGCCACGAGCTCTGCTCTTCTCAGATACTCGTGTGTGCTGTGAAAATGACCTTCTATGAAAATTGTGAAAAGTATTTGAGATGTTAGCTTGATGGGCCAGTCACACATTCAATAAGTAGTTATCAAACACTGACGTGGGGACACCAAATTGCAAAGTCCCTGTTTTCAAGGGGGCCCACACGAGGGTGATAAGACAGACTCCAAGCAAATCAACACAGACGCCCGCCAGCACCATGAGTGGGTAAAGGGGCTGTGGAAGCCAACCAAGCAGAGATTACGAGGTCGGAGCCCATCAGAAGACCAGACACACAGAGATACAGTCGCAAAGAATTGTGGAAGAGCAGAGTGTAACTGTGCTCAAGTGTGCAAGAGCTCCTGATGTAAGAGCAGGTGATGTAAGTGGCCAGGAAATACCATTATTGGGTTGATCAGAAGTTAGTTATTCATCCCATGTTAAAACAATAAACTTTTTAAGCCAAAATTTAAAAACCTATAGATCTCACATGAGAATGCTGATATCCAGAAACTTTACAGTATCTGGGAGCTCCAGGCCCACATTCCCACCAAGTCATAGCCTGTTACTCCTGAGAAATAGGCCTACGTGCTCTCGGCCCCATGCCGCCCCACAATGGGAGACTGGGCATCGCTGTCACTGGCCATGGGCCATTTTATCTCTCTGCACCCATCTCTCCATTAAACACAGGAGGAAAGATTACTAAAGTGGCTGTAGGTGTCCTGGCTGGAGACAGGGGTCTGCTGTGGAGGGGTCTTCCTGGCTGGAGACATGGCGTCCCTGCCTTCTAGGCCTGTGCGGGGCGGGGCCTGCTCCACTTCTGAGCAGCTGTAGTTTCTAACAGGGTCTCATGAGGACTCTGTCCAGCGGACTCCTGGCTATCATGGGCTGTCTGCAGTGCAGGCAAGCTCTAGACTCTTTATTCTACCAGCTGATGAAGGCTCAGCCTCCAAAACTAAAGCAGTAGTTTTGAGAGAGCATAAAAATTCCCAGATATAAAAACCCAAAAAGTGTCCACAAGAATAAGGATTTCCTGAGGCTTCTTACATTTTCAGCAGGGATTTCACCTCCTCTCTCTCTCTCACACACACACACACACTTTTTCAGAGAGTCAGCATTTCTGTAGAAAAAAATTAAGTATCAGCTTTACTACTTAAAACTTTGAATAGGATGACACTGGAGTTACAAACCTCTAGTGTGTATAAAAATTTCCTTCTTCATATTTTTGGGCTCCCAAGCTTTAGTAACAAAATGCTTAAGAGAGGCTCGGCGCTCATAGTTCAGTGGTTAGGGCACTGGGCACATACACCGGGGGTTCGAACCGGGCTCCAGCCTGCTAAACAACAATGACAACAACAACAAAAAAATAGCCAGTCTTGTGGTGGGCACCTGTAGTCCTAACTACTTGGAAGGCTGAGGCAAGAGAATTGCTTAAGCCCAAGAGTTAGAGGTTGCTATGAGCTGTGACACCACAGCACTCTACCGAAGGCGATAAGGTGAGACTCAGTATCAAAAAAAAAAAAAAAATGCTTAAGAGATAAAGTATTACACACACACATCATAAAACACTTTTGTAAACCTTAAGAAGTTAAGAAACTTCTCAATTCAATAATCATCCTAGGCTATTAAGTGAGGGTGACACTCCAAGCACTATAAAGACAGATAACCTGCCTCTTGGCCTGCCCCACCTTCTTCAAGGAGCTCACCTCTGAGCAGGAACACAGGAATGAAAGACAAACCAAGATAAACTATTATTCTAGATGACTATCAAAAAGAATAATCATATCGACAAAGGAGAAATAAACTCTAATAGGGGAGGGGTAAGGAGCGGGAGAAAACTCCCAAAGATGATAGAGATTAATTTATAATTGATTTAACCTTTAAAAGGTGGTAATACAGGGCCAGGTATGGCAGCTCGCCCCTGTAATCCTAGCACTCTTTGAGGCTGAGGCAAGAGGATTGCTTAAGCTCAGGAGTTCAAGATCAGCTTGAGAAAGAGCAAGACCATGTTTCTACTAAAACTAGGAAAATTAAGCCAGGTGTTGTGGTAGGCACCTACATTTCCTGTTACTTGGGAGCCTGAGGCAGGAGGATCATTTGAGCTCAGGAGTTTGAGGCTGCAGTAAGCTATGACAACACCACTGTACTCTAGCCTGGACAGAGCAAGACGCTGTCTCAAAACAAAACAAGAAAGAGGAGCAGTGTAGGAAAACCCAATGGAGACTGAATTCAAACACAGAGGTACTCCAGAAAGGAAACGACTCTGCAAAGGAACTGTGGCTTGACAACTGGGTTTGCCTCCCAGCATGTGAGAGAAGAGCACCATGAGCTCTAGAAAGCTAGGCTGGGCCCCCAGGGAAAGACACTGGGCAAAGAAATCTTGATTTTCTGAATCCCATAAGGAGAATATTTAGGGTTCAGTCCTAAGACTTTTCCCATTTGTATCTTTGGGAATCTCTTGTGGTCTTAATGACCTTAAATAATATCTAAATATGAGACTCTCAAATTTATATCTCCAGGTACAACTTCTCCCCCAAATTCCAGCCCCAAATATCCAACCACCTCCCTTGCTCCCACTTAGCTGTCCAGTAAGGCATCTCAACACAGCATGTTCCAAACTGACCTCCGAGTCCCTCCCTCCCAAGCCTACTCTCACCTGCATGGAATAGCTACGGACACCAGCCATAGGGACAAGCAGTGAACACTCTGCTCCTTTCCAGTTCAAGACAACTCCACCCTACCAGATGCTCACACCAAAAACACTGGGGTCATTCTTCCTTTCTCTCCTATGCCACATACTCAATCCATCAGCAAACAGAATTACCTGTGCCTTCAGAGTGCTCCAGACCTCGAGCACATCCCGCCAGGGCACTGCGGGGCCACGTTCCCTCACCTGTCCCTCAGAGCAGCCTCCTTAATTGCTCCCAGGCTTCCACCTTCTCCTCTGGGCTCTATGCCCATAACACAGAGAAACCCTATTACTGTGGAAGGTCAAATCTGTCACTGTTCAACGTTTTCCAAAGCTTCTGGTCTTGTCAGAATAAGAAACAAGGGCCTGGCGTCACCCATTGAGATCTAGCACCCCTCCGCCCTCGCCTTGCACTATGACCCCATTAGCTTCCTGCTATTCCTCCAACACGGGCCTGCTCCCTTCCATCCTTCTCCCAGATTTCCATGTGGCTCACCCACCTCCTTGATGTGGCTTCTCAGGGAGGCCTTCCTGAGGGCCCGTTTAAAATCATACTCCCCCAGGCAAGCAGCTCATTTCCCTCAG
Organism: Arctocebus calabarensis; assembly: GCA_963573935.1. NCBI lineage: Eukaryota > Metazoa > Chordata > Mammalia > Primates > Lorisidae > Arctocebus > Arctocebus calabarensis. Next base: position 40,029 of record CAUYON010002117.1, read on the forward strand.
TTGCTTTATCTCCATCAAGGCACTCCACTGTCACTATCTTTTACTGAAGAATGCTGGTCCCTGCCCATCCCACCCCCCAGAATTATCAGTGTATTTCTTGGCTGGCGCTTTCACTGTTGTATTCAAGGCCCTAAACAGAGCCTGTTCCACAGAATGTATTCACGTCTTTACTGATGGAAAACCTTCTAGGAGGCTGGGACCGGTGAGCTGCTTAAGCTCGGGAGTTCAAGACTAGTCTGACCAGGAGCAAGACCCCGTCTCTAGTAAAAATAGAAAAAGACTAGCTGGGAGTGGTGGTGGGTACCTGTAGTCCCAGCTACTTGTAAGGGTGAAGCAAGAGGATCGTTTGAGCCCACAAGTTTCAGGTTGCTGTGAGCCATGACAATGCCATGGCACTCTAGCCAGGGTGACAGAATGGGACTCTCTCTCATAAATAAACAAATACAACTAGGAAGCAGGGAGACACATCCAGATACCCCCATGTGTGCAGTGGACCACAGGAGCAGCAGAACCGCCGATTCCAGAGTCTGGCAACAGCTCGCCAACCTTCACAGAGACGGAGAAGGCCACAGTGATCAGCAGATGAGAGGCCAGGGGCAGGAAGGGTGGGCTGAGCTCACTTCTGGATCTGGTTAACTAAATGAGGACATTAATATACACATTCTTCTTGAGTATAATTTGAAGCGTAATAAACTCTTCCTAAGACAATTTTCAAGGTTTCAATTATTTCCAAATTTAATAAGCCCAAAGATTCCCAAGGAATCAAATTCACTCAGCATATAAGCTACAGTGTACTTTATCTTTCAGAACAAAGAAAAATGACAAACGCAGAAATATGTGGAAAATGATGGTCTGCCGAAGACCTGAGTGTCCCCAGTGCTTGCAACTATGTAGAGGATAAAAAAGACAAGTGGCTCTGTTTTCCAGACTTACATTTAATAGGTTCTAAATCCAGCACAGATTTGACCTCTGCTTTAAATAGAATTTCTTGGAGAGGAGGGAAGAAAACATTGATTCATCCGAGACTCCTGAACAACCTACTGTTCACATTACTTGAAATAAAGTCTGCTTTAAATCAGAATTCTTGAGACACAGAAATAAATACACCAAGAAGTTTCTAATTTTGTGCTTTCACCAACTGATTGTTTTCATTTACAATGGTGGACAAACTCGATATGGTCTTTGCAGAAGGCCACGGCCACAGAGCAGAGCAGGTGGTGGAAACACTTAGGTCAGTGCCACCAGGCTCAGACTTCAGCTTGTCCTGAGATCAACACTTTCAACAGAAAAAATAAGTAGGTGAAATGAAGATGACTTCCCAGGGCTTTCCAAAGCCTGTGTGAATTTAGCAACATTTGGGAAATAAGGGAAACTTACGAGCAAAATATTTCCAGTAAGACTGGAAAAAGTTAAAGCAGAATCATTCAATACTAGGGTTGTTCACACAGTAAACTTGAAACATACAAACTTCCCACTCTGCTGCGCGCAGTCATCATGATCACCCTCAGAGACACACAGGCTAACTAGACAAGTTAATAGTACTACCCTGGACTTAAGCCTTCTTGGTTTACTCTTCAGCAATCTTGTTTCCTCTCGAGCCTTTTTGAGCAGTTCACTGTTCATTTTAAATCACTGCCAGAAAAGAGTTGAAGAAACAAAAATATAAATCAAATAGAAGTCTGTTTATTCTTTGCTTCTCTTTGGAGAAGAAATATGAAAATGTGCTTTGTGTACTATGTAGATAGATGACCTCAGGGAACCAGGCAGGTGAGAGAGATGAGACTAAGACCTCCAAGCAGTAGTGAAGCCTGTGGCCAACTGAAAAGTGTCTGCCCATGTAACCAGATGTATTTACAGCGCTATCCAAACAAAACACCACTGCATGCAAACTTAGTCCAGCTTTATCATCAATTTCTCACAAAATCAAGCATGATCAGAGTCTCATAATAAATAAAAGGAATAGTCATACAGTGTTTTTATTTTCAAAATTCTAAATAGCACACTTCGACATGCTTGCACAGAAGTCAATATCTGTAATTCCCGATCGCACCTACCTTTCTCCACTGCTTAGGGAAAGGTAATGCATCCGGGCACTTCAGCTGAGATGGGAAATCATTTCAACAATCAATCATGTCAGAGCTCTAATGACAACAATAAAATGCAAACAAAAAAACCTGCAGATGGCTCGGCACCTGTGGCTCAACTGGCTAAGGTGCCAGCCACATACACCTGAGCTGGCAGGTTCGAATCCAGCCCAGCTCGCCAAACAACAATGACAGCTGCAACCAAAAAATGGTTAAGCGTTGTGGCGGGCACCTGTAGTCCCAGCTACTTGGGAGGCGGAGGCAGGAGACTCGCTTGAGCCCAGGAATTGGGGGGTTGCTGTGAGCTGTGATGTCACAGCACTCTTTTCAGGGTGACAGCTTGAGACTCTGTCTCAAAAAAAAGAAAAAAAGAAAACCTGCAGATGTATTAACACACAAATAACAAAAGTGCACACAAAATCTAGTAGAAGCACAACTCTACTTCCAAGTCAAGCATCCTGAGAAATGTCTCTATGTACCCACAATGCTTAACAGCCAAGAGGACCCAACTGCTATCCAGAGAACAGTGCTGATGCAGGAACTACATGAAAATTGCTCACCTATGGTCTTAGCCAGACCCCCACCTTGGATGTTGCAGCAGCCACAGCTTAATGTCCAAGGGCAACGTGTTAAAATGAGGCACCTTCCTTCTAAGCTGCTTCCTGGTCTATTTCTTCCTATATGCTTTTACTAAAATAACCTCAATTTGTAATCTTAGCAAGTCATTTTTCTGTTTATGGTCTTTCATTCTCTCTATATGTGCCGTATGCAAGGCAACACTTAAGAGATCTGTTTAATGCTGACTTTTTTGGTTTGTTTTATGTTTAACATTATTAGAGCTTTCAACCTTTTATGGCAAATGACAGCAGGATCGATCTCTAATTGCATGAAAAATTTCTTCTTGAAAACCCAAAGCAAGATTATTAGGTGTAAAAGAAAGCCACGAATACATGTGAAACCAGCCAAAAGGGAACTAGCTTGTATCACAGGCCAACCCTGAGCTCAGAGCCCTGTGAGAGTACTACCTCACAGTCCTGAAGTAATTTACCCACCTACCCAGGAGGCGGGGCAGCGTAGGGGAAGCTTTAGTGTTGCTGTAAACCAATATGCACGTGTGAATCCTCAGGGCAGGCCTCAGAGTGCAAGAACTGTGGGGAAAGACACCCTGCAGCTGAGAACTGGCTTCAATATTCATCAGGCTGTAACTCAATCAGCTACTCTCAGAAACTCACCAACGGATGGCTTTCTAAAAGAAAGTGAGCAGAGGGGCAGAAGGCCAGTGGTGTGCTTCATCAAGAGAAAATAATCCACGATAAAGAAGGTGGGGAAATTACTCTTGTACGAGTTTTAAGAGTTCTCATGACAGATGAGGAGAACTGTGCCAATTAAAGCAGCAACAGGACGAGTAAAAACAAATGCCCAGGAGCCTGCGGGCAGCTCAGTCCTGGAACGTGACTGGTCCCAGAGCCAGACCCCAGGAGATGGATTTATTCTTGATTATCATCTCTTGAAACTAAGCGCTGTTTGCAGAGGAGGGGGGAAGAAGGATCCGATTTACAAAGAAAAACCGCAAGGAACAATGGAAGGTTGGAAACACAAACCTTGGAGATGGGGGTGGCTTAATGGTACCAGAATCCTCACAGCTACATGGTACGATGGCAATCACATTTTTTTTTAATTTTGCTTTCCTTCATCTATAGTTACACGCAGAACTGGATAGCCAGTAATTTTGCTGCTATTTGACACATTTTTCTTTTAGGCATCAGCCAAGAATAAAAGAGTGTTCTTTTCTGCCTGGGTCATATTCCCAAGCCATTCCCCAACAGGGACTGCGCCACTCTATCCATTACAGGGTGAACCAGACCACATCCAAGACACTCCATCCAAAGTCTTTTCTGTTTCCAACTATTTTAAAGGTACACATAAATGGAACAAGCCACTGAGGGTTTTTTTCTCTCCCCAATATGTAAAGCCAATTGTTTGTTCACATCTTCATTAAAAAACATGACTTGGGGGTGTTTTCAAAGAGTCATTTGTTTTGGTAGATGAAAGTAAAAATGAGAAAATGAAATACTCACAATCTAAGTACAAGGAAACAATCCCATCCACAAATTCGCACTGGCTGTATTTCTCTTTTTCTATCAGGAGCATTGTTTAACAGGAGTTGCTGCTCCTGTAATCTGCACTGGGGACTTCTCTTCTCAGAGTGGTTCTTTGCTAGCAAAGTTCCCATCACAAACTGAATGAGAGAAGGCACTACCCAACCCCAACCCTGCAACACTCAGAATTGGAGGGATTTGCACAGCGCATGCTGTCACCCAGAATTATACACCTGTCACAACCTCCTGAATAATTACTAGCATGGGAAAATTAAAGTAAGCAGTAAGTGAGGGTTACACAAACATTTAATTCTTGACTCAATATGAGAAAAATCTTCTAAAACATTAGCACTAATTCCTAATTCATTTTCCAATGCAGAGGGAGTTCCAGGATAACAAATTAAAGACATTCGTTTTCATTATACTCAAGCTGTCAAGAGTCATGGGAGAGAAAGACAATCCATCATGCAGGGCATCTGGCCAGTCCCACACCCTCAATGTTGTCAAGTCTGTCTTCTTGGACACAGATATTTCTTCTTTTTTTCCCCAAACAGTTCCCCAACCTTCGAAGACTTTTTTATCATTCAGAATGCAGCCTAACATTTCCTAATTTCAAAAGGAATCAGTCAATTCCAATTGTTTCCCTCTCTTCAGAAAAAACACACTGGGGTGTGCTGTTGGGCTGAGTGGCCTACGGTGATAATTTCTTCAGGCCAATGTGGGAGGCACATTGCACCCACTCAACCTGAAGCCCTCCATCTGTATAGATGTGCAGAAGCCCTTTTATAACACCTCTGAAAGAAACCAAGTGTCCATACCAAGTTCAGCCTAAACGCAAATGCCAGGGACTGATAAGCTGGGGGTAGGAGGCAACTTTATGACAATGACTTGACTTTCCTTTTTTTTTTTTGGAGACAGAGTCTCACTTTGTTGTCCTCGGTAGAGTGCTGTGGTGTCACAGCTTACAGCAACCTCAAGCTCTTGGGCTTAAGAGATTCTCTTGCCTCAGCCTCCCACGTAGCTGGGACTACAGTTGCCCACCACAATGCCTGGCTTTTTTGTTGTTGTTGTTGTTGTTGCTGTTTTAGCTGGTTGGGGCAGGTTTGAACCCACCACCCTCGGTATATGGGGCCAGCACCCTACCCACTGAGCCACAGGCATCATCCATGACTTGACTTTCAAAGAGGATGACGTGAACAGTAGCTGCAACGGTGACAGAATGTTCCCTTCTATTGTCTTCACTGCAACTCTCCATGTAGTTATCCGAGCCTTAGCACTGCATGGATGACTCAAACCACCTTAGTCTCCACAACCTTGGTTTCCACTTCCCACAGGTGCCACAGCCAAGAACCACAAAGTAGGTGGTCGGTGCTAGAAGTATGAATGCAGACTCCCAACAGGAGCATGCTCCCCTGACACCTAAAGAGAGACTCTTTCCTAGCCTTGTCCCCACTTCTGGTGACCTGCCACTAATTCCTCAGGGTGCAGCTGCAGCTAATTTCATCTGGTCTTCACTTTCACGTGGTGATTTCCTGTGTGTATGCATCTTTCCTTTCTTCTCAGAAGGACACCGGTCACTGCATCAAAGGCCCATCCTATTTCAGCATGACCTGATCTTAACCAATGTGCCAGGACCTTATTTCCAAATCAGGTCACAATCTACAGTACTCAGGGGTTAGAACTTTAACACATCTTTTGGATCCACAAAGCCATACAATTAGCATGGTCATGCCTGAGAACTAAGAGCCTGGATTTTCCCTCTCGCACAATTACTGTCCCTTGATCACACCAGTGAGTTGCTCTCTGGTTTAGTCTTTCTTGGTTTGACTCACCCTTCCCTGGCACCCTCAACTTTTCAGACATCAACGCAGTCTTGACCCCCTTGACCTTCTGTTATTTTATTTTTTCTAATCCGCAATCGACAATTTATGCTTCCGCTCACATTCTCAGTCCACAGACCATTAGAGGAAAAAAACACCAGCAATGATAACTGGTGTCATGTTTGTGTCACTGGCCTGGAATGGACCCAATGCAACTTTGACCCAGTCCTCTCCTCATCTCCCTTCACAAAGACCACTTTAGCTTCCAAGCATTCATTCATTCAGAAGAATATGTACAAATACTTAGCACATGTCAGCAGGCATTTAGCTTACGTTCAAGATTCTATGGCATGTAAGGCTGATACAAATCCCCAGCTTCCACAATTGAAAGTGTGTTAGGAGGATGAACAAGTGACTATGTGGTGCTAACTATGGGAAGTGTCATGGCCATGATACAAGCAGGGAAGGAAACTACGGTTACCTTCTGGAAGACCAAGCACTGAAGGAAGTTTAACTGCAGTATCTGACTCACAAGTCTTTTCCCAACCTTCTTCTCATGTTTTTTAGTTAAATGTGGGCTATGTTGTGACAGATACTCTTTTATTTTATAAAAAATCAAGTCTTTTGATTTAGACAGGATTTGGGGACCAGAAGGGCTTCGCCATTGTCACATTCAAAATGATACATTTATCCAGGGCAAATCTTAATTTTCTCTTCTTCAGAACCAACAGCAGAAATGCCCGAAAAACTTTACGTAATTTCCATCTCAAATGCCTTAACTGAAATGTGATTCCCTGGACAGAGTTGGCCTTCTTCTAATGTCATACTGTGCCATGGTGGGAGCGGTCTAGTCTAAAACCCCAAACACTTCCCGGGGACTGACTCCCAACATCAGCATCCTCCTCCTCCTCCTCCTCCTCCTCCTCAGTCTTTCCTCTTGCCATTTCCTTTCTTTCTTTCTTTCTCTTTCTTTCTTTCTTTCTCTTTCTTTCTTTCTTTCTTTTTCTTTCTTTCTTTCTTTCTTTCTTTCTTTCTTTCTTTCTTTCATTTTCTTTTTTATAAAATGATAGCTGTGTACATTAATGCAATCATGGGGTACATTGTGCGGGTTTTATATACAATTTAAAATGTTTTCATCAAACTGGTTAACACACATTTCACACCATTTTCTTATTCTACACTTAGTAGATTTAACATGTACCCTTGTAAAAGGCACCATAGTTGTAGTCCCAGCAATTACCCTCCCTCCACCCATCCTCCCTGCTCCCCTTCCCTCCCTCTCCTCTTTCCCCATATTCTTGGGCTATAGTTGGGTTATAGCTTTCATATGAAAGCTATAAATTGGTTTCATAGTAGGGCTGAGTACATTGGATACTTTTTCTTCCATTCTGGAGATACTTTGCTAAGAAGAATATGTTCCAGCTCCATCCATGTAAACATGAAAGAGGTAAAGTCTCCATTTTTCTTTAAGGCTGCATAATATTCCATGGTGTACATATACCACAATTTATTAATCCATTC
>CAUYON010002118.1:0-29424 GCA_963573935.1 Arctocebus calabarensis
TAGATTTAAACATAAGACATGAAACTATAAAAATTCTAGAAGAAAGTGCGGGGAACACTCTTGAAAGTATTGGCCTGGGCGAATACTTCATGAGGAGGACCCCCAAAGCAATGGAAGCAGTATCAAAAATACACTACTGGGATTTTTTTTTTTTTTTTTTTTGAGACAGAGTCTCAAGCTGTCACCCTGGGTAGAGTGCTGTGGCATCACAGCTCACAGCAACCTCCAACTCCTGGGCTCAAGCCAGTCTCCTGCCTCCGCCTCCCAAGTAGCTGGGACCACAGGCACTCACTACAACGCCCGGCCATTTTTTGGTTGCAGCCGTCTTTGTTGTTTTGGCGGGCCCGGGCTAGATTCGAACCCGCCAGCTCAGGTGTACGTGGCTGGCGCCTCAGCCCACTGAGCCACAGGCGCCGAGCCCTGAAAACATTCTTTATGCCCTATTTTGTCTGCTCTGAGACTCTAATTATATACTGTTATATATTAGATCTCATCACTGTATCATATATGTTTTACATTCTTTTCTGTATTTTCCATCTCTTTTTTCTCTCTCTGCACTTTATTCTTCTTTCTTCTGTGTATATCTACAGTTACAGCAATCTACGGAACCCTTAATTTTAGTTATTTTATTTTTTCTGTTCCACAATTTCCAATGGAGTTGTTTTAATAGACACCAATTTTCTAGTGAAACTCTTCTTTTTGTCATCTTTTCTTAGAAATAATAAGCACACTTTAAAAATTGTTTCAGATAATGCTGACATCTATATGAACTAAGAGACTATAAGTTTTTTCTCTTAACTTCAGTCATTTGATTCTATTTTCTATCTTCCTTAGTACTGAATGCTGGATATTGTACATAAAACAATTTTAGAAAGGGTTAGAATCTCTGGTTGATACTATATTTCCCTCAAAGAGGACTAGAGAAGGAGCAGATTAACTGGTTTGGGATTGCACTTGTTCAAGATAGGTTTTAGTCTTTTTGAATACCATCTTTTTTTGGCTTATCCTGACTCCTAGAGGACAGCTTTCAGGAGTCCTAATGGGAAATCTAGGGTGTTATGGCCCTGAACTCAAATTTTTGTTTCCTTAGCCTTATGAGACTTGGGAACACTCTGCTCAGCTTTCCAGGTCTCCGTTGCGTGCCCAGACTCTTAGCACTGTGCTGCTTCTAAATTTTGCAAGTACCTCAAGGAAAAAGCACTGTAGAATTCTGGGTTCATCTCAAAATCATATATTCCTTTGATATTCTGGCCACATAAGTTCAGACACCTAACTCTGACTCTGTATCTAGCTAATGTCTTCAAAGAAATTTATTTTTATATTATATTTTATATATATTTTTATATTATATTTTAAATTTATTTTGTTTTGCTCTTATAAGTTTTCTTGGTGGTGAGGGGCTAGTCTGCAACCCAGCAGCCCATCATTATTAGAAGTATAAACTTTACTAATGTCATTCAGAGTACGACTTCTGTACCCTGTAAGTGTTCATCAGTCATCTGGGTGTGCAGAAACAGACAGAAGATTTTATTTTTTAAAGATTGTTACTACAATGGAATAATGATGAATGCATGAAAAGGAATGAGGTGGGGGAGCATGGGAAGGCAGTCTCACCAAGAGGATGGTAAACCTGGCAGAAATATTCATAGAGTTAGAATGACAGTGATTCCATGGTGAAGGCAATGGATGATTCAGAAATCCTAAGCAGAACATTCTGCACACATCCTTAAGTTGCATATTAAAAAACGTAATTATAGGGCGGTGCCTGTGGCTCAAGGAGTAGGGCGCTGGCCCCATATACTGAGGGAGGTGGGTTCAAACCTAGCCCTGGCCAAAACACTGCAAAAAAAAAAAACCTTAAATAATAAGTAATTATAACAGTATATTTTCACAAAATTAAAGGTAAAACAAGAAGATAATGAACGCTTGTCATCATTCTTTTTCAGTCCAAGAGAAACTACATGACTTTGGAACTATTTTGTCATTGACTTGTATGAGATGGTCAGAGAAGATGGCATAGCAGCCATCACATATTTTAAAAAGGTTCAATAAAAAAATTGACCTAATGTTGTATGTTTCTTGTATATTTCTGTATTAAGGTAGTGGGACCTGCTAAAACCCAAAGGTAGATTGCAGAGAAATGAATGAATTTGCTGGACTCTGCTGGAGAAGTAATCCAAATGGTGGGCCTTTGAGAGGACAATTTTTTCTTGAATTACACATGTTGAAAAGATCCTCCTTTCTTTCTACTTTAGAAAAGATGCCTAAATTGGGGTTCAGGCAATGACATCTTAAACAGAGATGTAAATGTACAGATTTTGTTATCTACTTATATTACTGTATTTACATTACATTCTTGTCCATGTTTAAAGAAATACCCAATTCACATGAGAACACAAATCTGAAGTCTTCTGAAATATTCAGACACTACGACACTTCAATTTGGGAGTCTGCTTTAGCCAAATAGCATCTTTACCAGCAATCAGCTCTTTCAAGTAGGAACAGAAAAGAGCATAAGCATTATCTTGGTTGTTATAGAGAAAAAGATTTATTACTTGGGAGCAACCTCGTAAGCAGTGGCGCACTGTACCAGCGAGGAGACACTACAAAACATTGCTCATTCCTTCACCAACCACAGTTAAAAGTGAGAGAGTCTGTGTATACGACAATGTAATAACCACAGGAGTAATTCAGTATTGAAGTGCTGATGAATTGTTACTCCCGCATCATAATGCCAAATTTTAAAAAGTGACCTCTAAAACTCATTAACAAAATTATATTAATAAGCAAGCTTTAAAAAGAAAATTTCTGGCTTAATTGTGTGTCTCAGATTTTCACTCAACTTCGTCCATTCATTCCATGGCAACTTTTGGCTTCAGCCAAATACTGATTTCAACTTGGCCATCTGTGATTAGGTGGCAAAATTTTTAAGACCTTGCTTTGTCTGAAAATATCTTTCTGCTATATTTACACTCAATAATTTGGCTGAATACAAAATTGTAAGTTGAAAATCATTTTCCCACAGAACACAATAAGCAGTGGTCCCTATGTTCTGGCTTCCAGGGTCACTTTTGAGAAATCCAAATCCATGTTGATTTCTGATCTCGTTTATTTGACCAGTTTTCTCCCCTGACCCTTTCTAGAAGCATTTCAGATGTTTTCTTTATTCACAGTGCTCAGAAATGTCAGTTTCAGATACATAGTCTATTTTCACCTGTTGTGATGGACACTCAGTCCTTTCAATTTGTAAATTCACAGGTTTTGGGGTTATTCTTTCTTTCTTTTTTAGTTCTGGGAATTTTTTTTATTTCTTTGACTTATGCTTTTATTTTCTCTTTCAGAAGCTACTAGGATATTGGTTTTTTTCTCAGGACCTGCTTCCACCAGGTTAACCTTGAGAAATGTATGTTAAAATATAAATGCAGGGTTTTATATTTATCTCAACATTTTTCTTATTTGTTAGAAAAAAGCAAACCCCTTTACATAAAGAGGAAGGAAGCCTAGTGGGTGGGGGCGAATGGAAATAGGGACTGGAGTTGGCCAGTTTCTATTCTTCTGACTCCTCCATGTTACCAAAACGAGCCTACCCCTGCCAGCACTGGCGGAAGCTGGGCCTACACCAGGCACCCTGATTTCCATTCTGAGGTTTACCGCACACTGTTGAGTGATGTTGGGTGAGCCACGTCAACTCTCTGGCTCTGTATTTACTTGTCAGTGAAAAGAAACGTGAAAAATAATACCCGCACAGCCTGATAAAATAATAGCATTTCCTCACACGGTGACGTGTGAACCTGTGAGGGCAAGCATTGGAAACCAGGCTTTACTGGAGTGGGTGAAATTATTTTTATTGCTACCAGGTGAGGGTTGGTAGTTTTCAGATAATGTGTTTCTCTCCAGAACACTGATTTTCAACAGGTGTGCCATGGCTGTTGCACCAGAAGGCATTAGGTGTGCTGCGAAAATTTTTATAGATCATTCATTAAATTATTTTCAAAAGAAGTTCAAAGCACAGTAAGTATATTCTTTTTTTTTTTTTTTTTACTTTTTTTGGATCAACATAATCTAAGTGGGCCACTAAAGTTTAACTATAGATTAAATGTGCTGTGAGATAAAAAGAGGTGAGTGGGTTGTGCACAGTGGCTCAGGCCTGTAATCCCAGCACCCTAGGAGGCTGAGGCGAGTGGATTGCCTGAGCTCACAGGTTCAAGACCAGCCTGAACAAGAGTGTGACCCTGCCTGTAAAAATAGCAGGACATTGTGGTGGGTGCCTATAGTCCCAGTTACTTGGGAGGTTGAGGCCAGAGGATCGATCAAGCCCAGGAGTTTGAGGTTGCTGTGAGCTATGACGCCATTGCACTTTACCAAGGGCGACAAGTGAGACTCTGTCTAAAAAAAAGGGGGGGGGTGTGAGAAACACTGTTTTAGAAATTGTTTACAATTCCAGAGACATGTTTTCACCATGACTACCACCTCTCTCAATAGCAGGCTTAGAGGGCTAAGATACCTTGAGCACTGATGGTGTCACTTGGAAGTAGACAGAGGTTAGACTCAAAAACTTCCCCAGTCCTTGACGTTAGGCTTACATTCCAGACCTGGTTTGGGGAAAAGAGCTTGCGTTTCCCTGTTTGAGACAAAAGCCTATGGCTGTCATTTAACCTTTAAGAACACAGCCTTTACCTTTATCTGGGGATAACTTGGCCTTGTCATGTCCCCAGCCCACCCTGCCTGTCCCCACTGTCACTGCCACGGCCTTCACGCAGGCCCAGGCTTGGTTAAAGCTTTCTGTGTCTAATGTTATCCTCTGTCTTATTCTCCTACAGCCACACTCTGTTATAGCCTTAACTTTCTATGTCCTTATCATTTAGTTATGCCTCTCATAAATAGCACATCACTGTTTTATCTTAACCTGAAAATTCTTGCCTATCTTCGCCTTTTATAAAAATTACTAAGTTATCTCCTTCACTTTATTGTTTTCTCTCTGCAGATTTGGAATGTTTACATGCTATTTCCATTCTTTTAGTGGTTACCTCAAAGCTTACCATACATGTTTATCTTACGGTCTTAAAATTGAACTATATCTCCCTTTCTTGCCTGGAATTTAGCTCCAGGCCTCTCTGGACCTCAATTCATGGTAATATTTAGAATATTTTAGTTCTGACTCTTTAATATCTTTGCTAACTCTTAACTTCTCTTTCATTTTTTTTCTTTAGTCTTTTATTTCTTTGCTGCATTCTAAACACATTCTCTTTCAATGTGCCTGATCTTTTGTTTAATCCATTGACCACGTTTTTCATTTCAGTGGTTATATTTTTCATTTCTAGAGTTTCCATTTGTTATTCAAATCTGTCATTTTGGCTGGTTTTCTTTAGTAAACTCAACTTTGTAATGGCATCCTCGTTTGGGATAAGATAGGAGGCAAGGTCAAAGAAGTATTCACAAAAAAATTAAAAATACTTAGAACCGAATGATCGTGAAATCACCATACATCAAAACTTATGGGATTGCAGCATGTGTGGTGTTTGAAATTTTTTTCAAATGTTTAAAGCAAACATTTGAAAGAAGCATTTCAGACAAATGTTTACAATCCTGAAATACTTGTATTAGAAAAGAAGAAAAGCTAAAATTAATTAGGTAAGTCTGTATCCTAAGTTAGAAAAATAGAAACTCCAAAGAAAGTAGAAGGAAGTAAATAATGGGGGTGAGGGTAGAAATTAATGAAATAGAAAACAAAAACAGAATTAACAAAGCCGAAAGTTGTTTCTTTTGACAGGATAACCTGTATTTACTGTCTTTAGCCCTGCAATGTGGCTGAGACTCTCATTCTATTGATGTTAATCTGTCAAAGGATGTTCTAGTGATTTACGGTGTATCAAATCTTAAAAAACTTTTACTAGTCCTCACCTAATTTGCCTTCTGGTAGCAGCAGGTATTTTTCACTATTTCCTGTGTGTCAGATTCAAACGTCCTAATTGCCCAGTCAAAATCTCCACTCAGATATCTGATAAGCATTTCAAATATCTCATGTTCAAAGTTGAACTCCAGAAAGTCCCCCTTCCCCAAACCGAATCCTCTGTTTTCCCTATATCAGAAAGGTTGACCCTGTTTTTCATTTCACAAATGAAAAATATTCTACAAGTTCTCTTTGCTCCTCTTTTTGACCTCTTAAACCCCGAAGCCACAATAGTCTCCCAAGACACAGATCGGATGACATGTGGCTTCCTACCACACTGAGGAAAACGCCAAACTCCTCACCTGGGCCCTTCCTGACCTCACCTCCTCCCCGTCATGGGCATCAAACACGTCTCTGCCGGGCGGCTCCTGTGGCTCAGCGAGTAGGGCGCCGGCCCCATATACCGAAGGTAGCGGGTTCAAGCCCGGCCTCGGCCGAACTGCAAAAACAAAAAAATAGCTGGGCGCTGTGGCGGGCGCTTGTAGTCCCAGCTACTAGGGAGGCTTAGGCAAGAGAATCGCTTAAGCCCAATAGCTGGTGGTTTATGTGTGCAGTGTGACGCCACGGCACTCTACCCCGGGGGATAAATTGATACACTGTCTATAAAAAAAAAAAAAAAAAAAAAAAAACACATCTCTGCCTAAGCCTTTGTGCTGGCCATCCTCTCTGCAGGGAGGACTCTTGGCCACAGCTCCCAGGTCTCACGCTGTCACCCTGCTGGAGGGAGGCCTTCCTCAATGTGGTGCTCAAAAGCAAATGTGCCCTCCCCAACTGCACTCACACTTTGTCCTTTTCACCCTCTTTTACTTTTATTTACAACACTCATTGTCATTGAGACTGTCATATATCAGTTTATGCATTTGTTGACAGCTGTCATTCATCCCCACCCTACTAAATCACCACTCCTCATGTCTAGAATTGTGCTGGGACATCATGGGGCTTAGTGATTAATTGGTGAATGTCTGAATTATGTGCTCACATGAAGGAGGCAGCAGACCAGGTTCAGAAGGGGAAAAGGTGAGGACATGTAGGTAAAAGGTGTTGCAGGGTTTGGGGCCCCTGTTAACTGTCCAATGCCATGTTCCCCACGAAGGTTTCCTAATACCCAGCTCTCTTCCCACAGCATGGCAGGCCTTTTCTTTGCAGAGCTCACCTGCAATTTGGGTGTGTTTAGACTGTGGTCTTAAGAACAGGAATCATCTCTCATTCACCCCTCCACCAGGGATGCCTATCCCAATCCTTGTCAAAGAACAGATTTTGATGCCTGTCGAGTTGAATTAAACCCATACCAGCTACACTAACTCCAGTCAAAAATGACTTCAGCCAGGGCGCATCTGTGGCTCAGCAAGTAGGGCGCTGGCCCATATACCGAAGGTGGTGGGTTCAAACCCAGCCTTGGCCGAACTACAAAACAAAACAAAACAAATGACTTCAGCCTAATTGCCAGTCACTTTCACCAACACAAACCAGATTTTTAAATTATTTGCAAAAACAGACTAAATGGGTTGAGGCCTTTCCCAGGGCAATTTTCCTGATTTAAAGCAGCATGAGAGAAAAGTAGAAATGACAATTTCCTGAGAGCTCCTTGATGGTAGAGACTAAACATAAACTTTGTAAACCCTCCAGGAACTCAGCACTCACGATTACCAATGTGCTTTGCAAGTAAATGATTGTTGCATGAACTTTAAAAGCAAAAGATCCCCCCTTTGATTTTCTAATTTGCAAACTGTCCCCAAAGATGGTCTCCTGGACCCTCTTTGAGGTATGTGATTCAATAGGTGTAGTTTCCTTTAGGAAGAGCCTAGTGGTTCCTAAGTCCGGCAGAGATGGGGGCGCTCTGAGGAGCCTCTTTCTGTGGCTAAGGGGTACTAGGGTGTGTACGCTCTGCATCCTTTGACCTCCCAATGTTGCTGGGAAACCAGGAACTGTTATCAACCAGGGTCTCTTCTGTCGTTCTCTGGCTCCTGGAGAGGCCAAGGAGTACTCTGTTCCCTGCTCTTACTTTTCAAGAAACTTTGCCACCCCACGAGCAACAAGCTGCCCTCTCTGGGGAATGAGAGGCCGCCCGCTCCAGGCTGGCTGCCCTGGGGCTCCCAATTAGGCCCTCTGCCCCAGCTGGGCTGCGTGTGGAGCAAACCGCAGAGGGAGAGAGCAGGCCAGGTGCCTAAAGCGCCCTAGAAATCGCAGACGCTCGCCAAGTGGAGAAGTCCCGAACCCTCAGAATGTTGCATTTGGTATTTCTTAGAAACATTTCATCAAATCTTTGGGTCAAGTGAGGGTCAAATGCAATGTGCCGTCTCTGCTGGAGCCAGGTGGGAGCTGCCTCCCGTGTCCTGCACAAACGGGGCTGCCGCTTCCCAGTGTTTGGTCTGCAGAGAGGTGAGGCCCCGGGCGCGTCACACAGCACACTGGGGCCCTTTGCACCTCCCCGACGTGCTTGCAGCATTCTCTGGGACTTCAGCTCCTGCTCAGTGGACGGCAGGATGGAAACAGGTACTGCTCCGCTGTTGGAAGCCACAGCACAGCCCTTGGCCCCCACTCCAGGCTGAGTGGCCTCAGGGCACAACTTCTTTGCTCATATGCCTCTGTGCTGCCGAACTTAGGCTGAGGTGGCTGCAGGCAGCTGCAGCCCCAGAGGTCCCGCCGGACTCCCCTAGCCCTGGCAATAAGCTTGGAGCTTACTGTGGAAGAAGAGGCCTACCGGGCTCCGATGGGAAGTGCAGGGTCCCAGTGGGCGCTGGTCAGGGAGGGCTGGGCCGGGTGGTAAGCTCCAGTGGCCAGGGCGCCCACACGCAGTGTCAGCAGTGGCACTGCCCGGTAGTTAGGAGGACACGCTCTTGTTTCAGTAACTGTGGGGAAGCTGCTTAGCTTCTCCGAGGCTGTTTGCTCACCTAGAAATGGGAGCCAGGCTATACTCACCTCACGGTTTATTGCGAGGATTACACGGAATGAGTCTGTTGTGTGATCGGCAGAGCGCCTGGTATCTTAAAAGCACGTGGGGTATTGTTCAGCTCAACGACAAGAGTGTGTCTTGTAGAGGGAGTCACTGTCTTCACAGGACATGTGGCAATGACCCCCCACCTCTAAAAGCCGGGGTGGCCTGGGAAGAGCCGAGCAAGGCAGGGCAGAGGGGTGAGTCTCTGAGGAGAGTCCCAGACCCAGACCCAAGATACCTGTCAAGGAGGGAAGGATGGTCTCAGCCTGTCCAACCTAGTTACACCATGTAGATAATCTAATTGACACAACCACCAGGTAAGAGGCATATTATTATCCCATCTCTCAGATGAAAAGGTTGAGACTTGGAGAAAAATGTTATAGTTGTGGCTCAAGATCACATGGTGAACACGCGACAGACCTGGCAGTTGACTTTGTGGGAACATCTGTCTTTTTTGCTGTTGTTTGCTAGCACAAGTTTTAGGGAATCTGTTTACTTTGTGAGTCTCAATGGGCAGCAAGCTCCGGCTCCCAGGCAGCCAGAGTCAGCAGTTGGACCCTTCACCACTGTTTGCCTAAAACACAAACTTTAAACTCTGCACGAGGCAGAAAAGCAAGGGGACACTAAGAGCAGGTGTGGGGTGAGTCCACCAGAGGCTGTGTCTGGACGTGGCCGCCCGGCCGCCCGCCTCCCGAACCGCTGGTGTCTTACCCATTCTTCAGGCCTAGGCCTTCAACTTCCCGCAGATTGAGCCCCAGTAGACCCTTCTCACCCCTGTGTGTTTAAGTGGCCAGAGTCGGTCCTGCTCCTTGCACTGAGGAGCGCGGCTCTGACAGACACAGACTGAAGCCGTCAGGCGCCTCCTCGGCAGTGCTGCCTGACTAGACTGGGGAACGGCGGGAGGTACTGCGGGCCAGGCGACAGTTGGCCACGTCTGGCCTTGTCCCTCTGGCTTGAAGCACAGGAGTTTGTGCTGCTGCCCCCAGCCATACCTGGCTGCTCAGTCAGGCAGAGCAGGACTCCAGGAGAGTGTTGGGCCCCACTGTGCACCCCCACTTCACATGTAGCCCTTACCCCTGGTCACACAGTGAAGCATGCGCCATGGGCACCTGCATGCTCCTCCCAAGTGCAGCACTGCACCCCCACCCCGCATGTGAACCCCCACACACACCCCTCACGTGCACCCTGCACCATGAACACTCAGCACGTACCCCTCACGTGTACCCTGCACCATGTACACTCTGCATATACCTCTCACATACACCCCACGTGTACCCTGCACGTGAACCCCCTTGTTCACTCCACATGTACCCCTCACGTACACTCACATGGGCACCCACGTGTGCCCCCACGTGCGCATTCTTTGTCCTGCCGGCTTCCATGACCCAGTTTATCCCTTCTCCATCAGCCATCTGAGTTGCCCCTCTGGTGCTGGAACAGTGCGAGCTGTGAGACAGGGGACGGTAGGTGAGGACACTGGAAAAACAGCAGACTTTGGGGAGCACAGCAGGGAGCTGCCTGTATGGATGGCTCTGAAGCAGTGTCAGATGCGAGGTCCTGAGCTGTCCCCTCAGGCCTGCGTGCTGAATCCCCCTGGAGCCTATCCTCTTCTTTTCTCCCTCATCTGGGGTCCTCTCCTTTGGCCACACTGCCTTCTGCTCCCCCAGGCGGATGAGATGGAGCAGGTCATCCATGTGCATTTACTTGCGGGCCCTCAGGGACAGTTGCCTGGACTGCTCCGCTCAGGCCCACCAGAGTCCAAGGCAAGAATAGCGGCTGACCCTCTCCCTAGAGTGCCCCATAGATGCAGGCGGAACTGAAGGTGCGCCCAGAGGACGGGCCAGGTGGGTGGCCGGCCGTGATGCTCCCTCCGGGCACTGCTGAGGAGCTCAGTGTCCCGGGGATTTCTTGCTTAGCAGCACACGCTCCGGGATGGCTCAAAGGCAGTCTGGAACACCAGGCGGCTCCACTGCTCTGGGTTCACTCCCCCTAGATTTTGATCTGATGATCCTTCACCAGCTTTTAGTTCCTCAGTGCTTTTTTATTTTAAAAGAGTATTTTAAAAAAATTTTCACTTAGGTTTTTTAAGTTCTTCTTAGAGAGAGGGTTGGTAGATAATCTGTAGGTAACATCATTTGTCCACTTTGACTTTGGATCCCCACTTTCCCATGAAACTACAGTAGAGCGTCCATAGTTGACCACCTCCCCACACCGACCCTCCTTCAGTTGACCTCATTTTCATAGACCAGACATGCACCAGAAGTATGTATCCGTACAGCGGGCCTAGTCCCTCATGTTGAGCACCTCCGTGTGTTGACCAGTTTGTTACCGTCCCTTGGGTGGCTGACTTACAGAGGATCTACTGTAGTTTTCCTTTTCCTCATCTCTTTTCTCTCCTTAAATCCTGATGCCTCCTTCCCCAATCCTACTCCTACTAATCTCACTGAGACAACAGAAGCAGTCAGAGCACTTCCCCCGTCCCCCTTCTCATGGCCCTTCCCCTGCCACTGCGCTGGGCCAGCTTCCCCCGCCCCCCACCCCCACCTCCCATTACCATGAGGGAAATCCCCAAACTCCCTCTTGGTTCCACAGCCCCTCCCTTCCCATCCCACATACCTCTAAAAAGCTGGAGGGCCTCAGTGCTCAGCCTGTGGGGGACTTCTCTATACTATCTCCACTAAGTGGCCTCATTCCCTAGGGGAGCTCAACAAGCCTACAGGCTGCACCTGGATGACTGGCCGGATCTCTCCCTCCAGCCTAGACCTCTCCTCCCTGCAGGCTCACACGGTCACCTACTCACTGGCAGTGTCTAGGTACATGTCTAACAGGAATTTAACAATTAGCATGTTCAAGAAAAAAATCTCTCACTGTGCCCTCCACAATCCGAGTCCTCCCACACTCTAGTAGCATTTAGCCCACACCTTTACTAGCTGGACAGAATTTCTGGTTTGCCCATTTGTCCTCTCTGAGCCCAGAAGCTCCACAAACTAGGGCCCATGGTGGGCTCTGCATCTCCAGCATCCCAGTGCTCAGCACACCGGGGGATGTCCAATAAATGTTTACAGGAAAATAACTCCCAAAGGACTTGAGCAGAGTTGTAAAAATAAAAATAACTCTGAGCAATTACAATTTGATTTGCATCATTAAATACATGATTCCACAACATACCTATTGTTCTACATGAGTTAAAATGATGATAGGGCTCAAATTAGAATTTTTCTAGGCCCACCTTCTGGTATGTTTTTCATCTTCTACTAACTCTTACCTATTAGCTGGAAGACTGTGAACAGCGGTCACATTTTGAACAAAAGGAAAAGTCTTTTTTTTCTTTTCCCATGTTTACCGACGTCTACTTTAATTTTTTTTATTGTTTTTATTATTAAATAATAGCTGTGTACCTTAGTGCAATCAAGGGGTACAATGTGCTGGTTGCATACACAATTTGAACTATTTTCATCAAACTGATTAACATAGCCTCCATGGCATTTTCTTAGTTATTGTATGAACTTGTATTGTGGAGGATTTGTCGTGTGGAAAATATTTCACTGAATGAGGGGCATGAGCCCAGGGGCAGCAGGATTCTACCTGGGGCTGCTGAGGCCCTGCCCAACCGCTGGCTGGCCTGAGAGACCAGAAGCAAAGGTATCCTCTGGGCAGCCAACACCACCATATGTGCTGCTCCTCTAGCCCCCTAGAGTTTCACCTGCTGAACATTCGAAGGGAAAAAAAAGAGAGCCAGCGAGCCAGTTGTTACTGCCCCCTGGTGGCCTACATTTCCAGACTCTTACTGATGAACTGTGCCCAGGCTGGTCCTCCGCCAATTCCTTTTGGATTCACTTAAAGCATCAATTTCCAACCTGTGTGCCGCGAGAGGATCTTATGTGTGCTGTGAAAATCTTTAAAGATCATTAATTAAATTATTTGTGAAAGAAGTTCAAAGCATAGTAAGTATAGTTTCTTTTTTACTCTTTTTGGATCAACATGGTTTCCGTGTGCCACTGAAGTTTAACTACAGGTTCAAGTGTGCCATGAGATAAAACAGTTTGAAAACCACTGACCAAAAGTGTTGAGTATTTTTCAAAGCTGTTCCCAAGGGGAATCCCTTAACCTCTTCTTAAATAACATTCACTTTTTATCTCATGGGCTCTTGAGTATTGGAGGAGGATTAAATCCAGACTTTCAGAAGGGGGGCCCACTCCTGGGGATATTGGTGGATGCCCTCATTGGCACCCCCTTTGGTCAAAGAGAATGCAGTTGGCCTCAGGGTCTGAAATGACTACGTGAGGATCGTTTCATGGCTCTCAGTGGAATGGAGGGCCCTGCTCAACCCAAGCCCAGTCTCCCCACTCATGCTTTCATCTCACCAGCCCTGCTCCTCCAGTGTCTTTGTCTTACCACGTAGCTCCTTGCCCTTTGTCTTTACATTCAGTTCCAGTGTCAGTTACTTCGAGAATCCTTCCTGATTATCCCCTCCTGTCCCAAATCTTGATTAAGCTTGATTAGGACCCTACTGTGCTGCTGTAATATTGAAAGCATACCATAATATTTGGCACAACATGAAGCAAGCCAGTCCACGCTGAAGGTAGAAAATTTATTTTGATTTCTGTCAACCTGAAACATATTAGGGCTTCTGGCAAACAGTAGGGTCAAAGTTCAAAAATGTCTGTGGAATATAAAACTGTATTAATTATCTCATGAATCACTTTCAAATATTCTAGTCCTCTTAGAGAAAATAAGCTTAAGCCCAGAGAAGCTGAACAACTTGCCTAAGGCCTAACAATCAGTTGGGGGAAGATCAAGGGACTATGATTCTGGGCTCCTGACTAGTGAAGGATCTTTGTTTTTTCTACTGGCACTTCCTGACATTCTGTGCACCAACAGCACTGTGCATTTTCTGCAGTTTTCTACATTTGTAGAAAAAAGACTCAATACATGCCATTTCTCTCTTATAATATCTAGACTTTTCTTAGTGTTTATGGATTTGATAAAGTTTTTACTAATAGAAAACTCAAGGCCAGGCATGGTGGCTCATGCCTGTAATCCTAGCACATGGGGAAGCCAAGATACATGGAATGCTTGAGCTCAGGAGTTCAAGACCAGCCTGAGCAAGAGTGAGACCCTGTCTCTAAAACTATAGCTGGGTGCCTATAGTCCCGGCTACTTGGGAGGCTGACGCAAAAGGATCTCTTGAGCCCAGGAGTTTGAGGTTGCTATGAGCTATGACACCATGGCACTCTACCAGACAACAGAGTGAGACTCTGTCTTAGAATAAAAAAAAAAAAGAAAAACAAAAAACTAGCTAGATGTAATGGTGGGTACCTGTAGTCCAGCTACTTGGGAGGGTGAGGCAGGAAGATCGCTCGAACCCAGGAGTTTAAGGTTGCTGAGACCTAGGCTGGCACCAGGGCACTACAGCCTGGGAGACAGAGTGAGACTGTCTTAAAAGAAAGAAAACCAAAAAACTTAGAATCAAGAGAAATGGACTATAAGCATCCCTCAATGGAGCACTATGATTTGGTTGAAAGAGCACTGGCTTCTGAGAACTGGGGTGTTTATTTAACCAGTAAAATTGCTAAGAGGAATCACTAGGTACTGTCTGTCTTTGAGCAGCTGACAATCTAGGAGGGAAAAGCGTGTACATGAATGACTGTGACGTGTGGTAGAGTGTGATGAGTTCTTAGAGTTCTGAACACATACTCTGGAAGTACAAGCGTGGAAGAATCACTGAAAGGTAGGGAAATCAGGGAAGGTTCTGTGAAAGTTTTTCTTGTGTAATAACAGGAAAGATGAGTGGGATTTTGATGGACGTGAATAAGGGTCTTTCATATGTGGGCACAAAAATTTGAAACAGGCTGACATTTGTAGAGGAATTTATAAAGAATATCCAAATATATACATCTATCTATTCACTTACCTACACTTCTCTATTCTACCTGCCTGCCTACCTTCCCATGTGTATCTACTTATTCATTCCTGGAATAGCAAATGGCAAAGTAAGGAGCTCAATTCCTTTCTCCCAAAAGAATAAAATAGACACAATTTTAAAATATATGTATTTTAGGATTCTAAGAATTGATTAAAGGCATATAACAAATAAGTATTTATTCAAGAAAAACTCCTAAACATCAGAAAGAAGAATATGTCTATGGCATTTTAGCCCAGGACTGCTCTATCCCCTTCCAGCTCCATCAGCTGGCACTTCTCTCAGGGCGGGACAGCTGTGAAGGGATTACCTGATGTGCTTGGGGACTGTCAGAAACAAGCCATCTCAGTCGCAGATTAACAGGGAAGGCCAATGCAGCTAGCCTGAGATTTGGGTTCTGGTTGAAGCAAGAGACAGATTGGCAGACAAGCCAGAAATTTAACAGGGAGATCCCTAGAATGAAACAGCCATAGTGTATCTTGCCACATGTCTCTGGTGGCTTGGAAGGTTACACATTAGACTGAGCATGTTCAGGAGAGACCAGGGAAAGCCCCAGCGACTTCCATTCATTACTGATGGAGCGAGAGGCACTGGAAGGGGCAGAAAACAGGGCTTCAGGCAAAGTAAGAGCTGGGGAAGAGTTGTAAGCTGCCTAAACTTTGAACCTACTCAGGGAACCATTCGCAAAGGGTAGAAGTCCTTACAGGCTGAAGAAATATGACTATAACTGCTGACAAATCATTGGCTGACCGCTAAGCTGCACTGACTCAGAGGTGACTCCTAAGAAGCCAGGCTTAAAAAGTGGATGCATCCCTTGGGACAAAACAGTCTCCATAGAATTAGTTTAGGCAAAATTACTAAAACAACTACCACCTCCCTGGGTTAGAGCAACCAGATCAGAATCCAGAGTTGCTACAATACTGTTGTCTAAAATGTCCAGTTTTCAACAAAAAAATCACAAGATATGCAAAGAAACAGGAAGAGTGGTCTGCTTTCAGGAAAAAAAAGTCCCTGACTTCTACCCCACTAGACACCAGAAGCAACTCCTCCTGCCCACAGTCACAACAATAAGAAACATTTTCAGACACAGCCAATTGTTCTTGGAGGGAAAAAGGGCAAAATCATCCCTTGGTTGAGAACCCCTGCTCTAAAGCTACAGTTATTAACTTACCATGGTATGGGAATGAGAAAAGACATGTATCAATGGAACAAAATTAAGGATCCAGAAATTAAAATCTTATATTAATGAGCAATTGATATTTCACAAAGGTGCCAAAAGGGAAAGGATAATCTTTTCAATAAATAATACTGCAATAACTGGGTATTTACACACAAAAATTTTGTTCAACCCTTCACATACATGAGAAATTAACCTGAAATGGACCATAGACCTAAATGTAAGAGCTATAACTATAAAAACTTTTACAAGAAAAGATAGGTCTAAACTCTTGGTCACCTTGAATTAGGCAAGAAAGCACAGTCCAAAAAGAAAACAGAGATAAACTATACTTCATCAAAGTTAAAATCCTTTGCACTTCAAAAGATACTAATAAAAATCTGAAAAGACAAACCATAGTCTTAAAGAAGATGCATACAGGATATATAAGGAATTCTTATAACTCAATAAGGCAATCTAACTCTTAAAAGGGGCAAAATAGCAAAACAGATATTTTACCCAAGATATGCATGGCTAACAGCACAAAGGTCAACATGAGAAATGAGTCATGAGATACGTAAATTAAAACCACAATGAAAGGCAACTTCACATCCATTAAAATGGCCATAATAAAAAAGGCAGATAATAAAAGACAATAACAAGTGTTGGTGGGGATGTAGAAAAACTGGTATACTCACCCTCAGACCTTGCTACTGGGAATGAAAACAGTCACTCAGGAACCAAGTGTGGAAATTGCTGAAAAAATTATGTATGTCTTTACCGTGTAACTCAGCCATTCTTCTCTTAGGTACACAAGGGCTGTCCAGGAAGTATCCAGGCATTTAATACTATTTTTCATAGTACATGCCTGGATACTTTCTAGACAGCCCTTATATATCCAAGAGAAATGAAAATGTAAATATATATGAATACTTGTATTCAAATCTTCATAATAGCATTATTCATAATAGTCAAAAAGTGGAAACAATCCAAATGTCTATCAGTTGGTAAATGTATGAATAGAATATGGTATATCTATACAATGAAATACTTTCAGCAATAAAAATAAATGTTCAAAAAACAAAATATTATGCTAGCTTAAAGCAGCCGGAAGCAAAAGACCATGTACTGTATTAATATAAAATGTCCAGAAAAGGCAAATCCGTAATAGAAAACAGATCAGCGGTTGCCAGGGGCTGGGATGCCATGGAAATTGACAGCGTGGAGTGTGGGATGGTTGCACAGCTTTATAAATTTACTAAAATCATTGAATCATACACTTACCATGGAATATTTTATGTAAATTGTACAATATAACCTAATTTTTAAAGAGAAGTTAACAAGGCAATAGTGAAAAATTAATTCTCTTATATCCTTACCACCTAAAGATAACTGTTATTAACTTTAGTACAGGAAGTCCCCTAGTTATAAATGCCTGACTGACATACAACTCGCACTTATGAAAAGAGGCTATTACAGGTAATAAGTGAATGTACCTGTCCAAATTACATATAAATTTAAGAACCAACTTATAGAACTTATCTTGTTCATAACCCAGGGTCTGCCTGGATACATTTTTTGCTGCGTATCTAACAAAAAATGACATGTTCTACGTAGTTTTTAAACTGCTTGGTTCATATGCATTATCAATGTGTTTGCAAGTCATTAAACTTTTTCTGTAACAATAAAAGCTGGGAAAGTTTTATTTGAATCATGCCCAGTAACACTGTTAGACCATCTTAAAGTCTGATATCTTCATTTTATTCCCATTTGAGTATCAATTTCCTTATATACATAAGGAGGTAGAACTGGATGGTTTCTTAGCTCTTCACTGCCTTATTTTAATTGTCCTTCAACTATGTTTTTCTTTTTGATCCCTTTAGAAATGACTACTCTGTTGCTAACAAAAAGCTAAAGTTATAAGCTTAATTTGGATTAGGCATGCAGATTCTTCTCATTTAATTCTCTTAAAAATCCTGTATTATCCCTCTTATAAATATAGAGGCAAGAAAATTGAGATCTACAATTAAGACATTTGTCTTAGAAAGTAAATTAGAGGCTCGGCGCCTGTAGCTCAAGCGGCTAGGGCGCCAGCCACATATACCGGAGTTGGTGGGTTTGAATCCAGCTTGGGCCCATCAAACAATGACAACTACAATCAAAAATAGCCAGGTGTTGTAGCAGGCACCTGTAGTCCCAGCTACTTGGAAGGCTGAGGCAAGAGAATTGCTTAAGCCCAAGAGTTGGAGATTGCTGTGTGCTGTGACACCATGGTACTCTTCCCAGGGTGACAGTTTGAGACTCTGTCTCAGGAAAAAAAAAAAAAAAAAAAGTAAGTAAATTAGAGGTTACCAGCGACTTGGGAATGAGAGCAATGAAGCGTTATTGCTTAATGGATACAGAGTTTGTGTTTAGAATGACAAAAAAGTTTTGGAAATAAATGGGGTGACAGCTGTACATCATTGTTGACATAATTATTAATACCACTGAGGTGTACACTTAAAAATGGCTAAAATAGCAAATTTTAAGCTATATATATTTTACAATAAAAAAATAAAAATTTGTGTTAGGCCAACCAAGAAGTTAAGGTGTAGGCTCACTCACTATCTGAAGCCATTCTTAACGTTGCTACTGCATATTGTCAGCTCCTCTACAGCCCAATGAAGTAAGGATGGAAATTTAAAATACCTGGCAGACAAAGGGAGGTCCCTCTTCTTTTAATTTTATATGGTTGCTTCTGAAAATATAAGTACAAAATTAATTTTGATACATCTACAATGTATCAAACTTAAGTCTAAACTTTTGATGGCTGGACATGGCAGCTTACGCCTGTAATACCCCAGTGCTTTGGGAGGACAAGACAGGGAAAGTAGCATGAGGCACAGAGTTTGACCCCAGCCCAGACAATAGAGTGACACCTCCTCTTTACGAAAAATTAAAAAAATTAGCCGAACATGGTGAACACCTATAGGCTTAGCTACTTGGGGAGACTGAGGCAGGAAAACTGCTTAAGCCCAGAAGACAGAGCAAGACCCTGTCTCTAAATAAACGAATGAATGAATGTAATTTTCATCAAGTTGAAATCCACTATGCCGAGAAGAATTAGACCTCGAGGATACAAACTGGCTGTTACTTCAGAAGGCTTTACTACTACTACCTTATTGGACACTCCATGGGTCCTGGGTTTAAATATCCTGTGCTTTTACAGTACTGATGGAGCAAACCTCTACCTATAGTCCAGCTGATCATGTTGCTCAAGCATGTTAGGCCTATATATTTGCCCAAAAATCATTTAAGGGTCAGGTCAGATTTTAATGTGACAGAATGAGGTCCAGTGATTGAGACAATTTCTAAGCTTGATCACCTCAGAGGCAAGACTAGACAAAATCTTAGACATAACATGCACAGTCATGTTAGTCTGTAGTTTGTTTTCTTAAGTTGCAATAAAAATTACCTTCTAAGCAAGCTCTTCAATTTTTACAGCATCAGAAATACAGAGATTAGTTGATCCAAAAGAAAAACTCTGAATGAAAGAAGACTACCAGTTACTGTAAAAGCCAAAGTTGCTCTTCTACAAATAGAAAGAGAATCAACTGTTTAATAATAGTGAACAAAAATGAAGGATAAACAAAGATATTTCACTTAAAGAACATCTTTATTTGATCTTTAATATACAATATTACCTTTAACTTGTAAAAATCACATAATGGAGGACATGACTAGAAATCCGTTCAGGAGCAGCCAGTGGTAGGTACCAATTCAGGAGGTTACACTTTATCAGGAGGTTACTTACTCAAATAGGGTAGTTTTTTTACCAGTGAATTTGAGACCAGTGAGATTGAAGGATGGCATTTCAACTTCCAAATCCAATAATTGAAAGGGGGATACTGTACTTATTAATTCAGCAAAAAATTCTAAATTTTCTAAAAAAATACCTTTTTTCCACCAAAGAGCTCAGCTTATTTTCTTCATGAGGTTTTCTGGTATGCAACTTGTAGTAGAATTCTGTAGCAAACAGCTACAAGACATTTACAATTATATTTAAAATCTTCTGCATATTAACATGTATGTATATGGTATATGCCCACACTTAATATTCACATTGAACTGAAATGGCCTTACAGTGTGTTGGACCTAGAAAGACCACGTGTATGTTATAACGTGGAAGAGAGACTATCTCCGTTTCCTCTACCATTCTGAATATAGGAGTCCCCTCCTCTAGAAATTCCAAAAATAGTGAAATATTTGATAAACATCTTAGTGAAAAATCTATTATTTGTCATTGCAACATATATGCTAGTAATATGGTGTTATGTAATTCCATGGGCAAGTTTATGAGCTTTGTAATTGCTGGGCTCAAACCAAGTTTGAAATGGATTAGGTGTTAAGTAATGAAAAGTATAAGGCTGAGGTATGCTTCAACAGAAAAATACATACTGACATTCTGAAAAAATGCTACTGACTTTTAAAGGAACTGAAGAATGTCAAGCAAGAAAAGACAAAGGGAGCTCCTCTTTTGGACGTATCTTTTCTCCGCACTCCTCAGTCTTAGGATGTTCTAGAGGTAACAGGGGCAGTGTCCTTCTACAGTATAAAAAAGGGACAGTGGCTGCCATATGGCAAACGAGGAACATAAACCATTTTTTTTTTTTTTTTGCTTAGAATTTGTCAGAGGACTGGCTTCTACAGCACAAACATCAGAAATTTTATCATAATTTTGTGATAGAGCTCTAAAAGTACCCAAGTACATATATTTCTGCAGCTCCATAATCCAGAGTCCTGGTCCAAGAGTCAGTGAGCAGGCAGAATGTGGAGAGAACATCTGACAACACATAGAACTTCCTTTTACATGGGGAATCTGGAATTAGGGCATCAAATGACAAGGCCAGGATAACGGCTGATGGATAGCATACCCACCTCCCCACACACTCTCTGCCTCTTTACTGATAGTTGTCGTATCATCCTGAAACCTGAACAGACTCCAGGAAGAGCATATCTATGTTCTTTCAAGACAGCAAACCATACAGCTTTAGGTTATACAAATACATACAATCATACATATGCACATCTTTTTGTTTCAAAAATGAATTACTTAAAATAAAAAAAAAAGATACAGATCAAAGGTTAAAGGATCTTACACAAATTAAACTTGGGACGAGGGTCAGCAACTCTGCCCCATGGAACAAATTCAGCCCTCCATCTATTTTTATGCATAAAATTCTACTGGACCACAGCTACATATTATCAATAGCTGCTTTCATGCTCTAACAGCAGAACTGAGTATTAAGAGAGACTATATAGCTCACATGGCCTGAAATAAAAGCTTGCTGATTGGTTATAGATCAAAAGGAGCATCTCCATAATGATCTGAACGAGCTGAATAGAAAATCATCTTCTCCAGTGTTCTTGAATCAAAATAAGTGGATTGAAATATCTCCACATATGTGGCTACTCAAACATTCTGCTTATAATCTGTGAAGCCAAAACCAGTTATCAACTGTGTGTGTTAATTAACAAAGAGTATAAAAAAACTTTGTATAGTTATATTTATGTATATATCTATATAAAGAGAGGATAAGAGCTGACCAATATGAGTGTAAGAAACCTAAAAGAAAATAAGAACTAAAAATATTATTACTAGGAACTGTTATTTGGAATGTGGAAATATTTTAGTATGTTTTTCTTTATGTTTAACAGCCTGGGGCCATCAGTAGGACCCACACGAGAGCAAAGACAACTTACAACTACAAGTTTTAACCATGAATTATATGACAAAATCTTTTGAATATAAAATAATCAGCACTTCTATAAAACACTGATTTTTAATTAGGCAATTAAAGTGATATAGTAAAATAAGAACGTTTTTATTTCTAAAGTAAATATTTTAGTCAAAGTTGCATCAGAAATCAAGTATTTCTTTGATATTTTCCAAGAGACTTTAGTAGTAGTATATAGTAACACATTGTTTAAAATATATTATAAACCTTTTCCTCTTTAATTTATATGAATACAAAATTAAGGATTTTGTAACATGATTCATACTGGACATTTATTTAAAATGATTTTAACTATTTGCATACAGAAAATGCCATTGGACTCACAAAAATGTTCTAATTTTTAAAAGTGCCAGGCACAATACTTGGCATGTATTAGGTACTTCACCAATGTTTGTTTATTCATGCTCTCAATTATTCACACACTCATTCACAGAAATCTGGCTTCAGGAGAAACTGCATTATTATGAGAATAGCAAGCACAATCTTTCAACACCAAATCCGGAGATTTGACAGAGACTTTGGCAATGGAAAGTGGAGAAGATGAGACCGTGATCAACAGAATTTCAAACTGCTTGGTTAAAATCCACTAAGTGAAGCCCTGGGTTGCCCTAGATAACATTATAGAGAATCAGGGTCAATATTCCACACACAAAAAATGTATTCCTTGTATACCCATATTTCATTTATACATATAAACATCTGCTTGAAGGCAGGAATAAGTTGGTGTTAGAGAGACATAAAATATGCAACCTACCAGAAAGTAAGAACTTCTTTACTAGGGACTTATTTTTCTATGCTAAGATTTCTTTTTGATTAGGGCTCCATTCTCTTGGTTTTAACAACTTTATACTGGTTAAATGAAAAACAAAAAAAATCTGATTTGAACCAAAAGTATAATTCTAAATTGACAAGAAATAAATGTAGAAGGCAGAGGAGTATTCAACATTCCCTTTTTTTTTTTTTTTAAATATACCAAATGATCTATCTTTTCTGCACATCTGTGCCAAAGCCATAAGGGAGGTGTCAGCTCTTTGAGAAAACACCTGGAAAGGAGCCTTTCTGGGTTCTTTGTAGAGGATCTTATAAATGCAATGAGTATTTAACCTGAGAAATAAGGTCTACAAAATGCAAAGAGCTGTAAAGGAAAGAAGAAAGAAAAGAATATTCTTGAAAACTACGCAGAATGTGGGATGGATTAATCTTGGAGAAAATAATTTAAAAATCTATAACAAAAATAAAATAACACTGGCAAGTCACTTGTAGCTGACTTCAACTGCCTTTGGTATTCAGAAAAGAAAATACAACCATTGTTATAAGCTCTAGTTTTCATCACTAAGAAGGTGGGGTGAAGGGGAAGACTCTTTCATTGTCCCTTTCTAATTCTTTGCCTGGACCATAACTGACCTTGCTTGTATAATTTCCCTTCTGTCAAGCTCTGGTCATCTGAGTAATACTAACTGAACACTTGGGGATAGGGTTTTTTCCCCTCATCCCTTGAGAAGTTCCTGGGGAACCCTGGTCCCTTTACTCTGCATTCTCCTAAACAAAACAAAATGAGAGAGTTCATTGCCATCTGCACACTACTCTGGGTCTTTGCCAACTCAAGTTTTTTGCCTTTTTTTTGGAGCTTCATACATGGGCTTGTGTTCTTTTTAGGAGTAAGGCTCACTTTTTTTTGAGAACCAAATACTTTCCCTTTTCTAAAGTGATAGTCACCTACCATTCTCATTTAAAATTTTATATGCTCTAATAGTGAAAGACATTTAGCATTTCAAAATATATGCTAAAATTTAACTCTTCAAGACTTAAATTGGGGATGGCTTTCACTTGTAGATCATTGGCTGAACTGTCAGGTATAGCTGATCCTTTGTGGTAGAGGATGATCAATTTTAGGAAATGTTTAACTAACTAACTTGCTAAATCTTTTTTCAAATCTTTCCCAACTTAAATCTACAAGCTAATTGTGGGTTAAAGAGAATAGCTATCAAACAAGGAACCGAGTCTTCAGAATTCCAAGGTAAACTGTATCTAACTTTTATTAACATCAATGAAGTTGTCTGTATGAATTGAAAATAGAAAAAAGTGTCTTACGCTGTCACATTAAATTCAAGGGACAGAAAATTTATAAGCACGAGGTATTAATCTTATAGTTCTTGATAAAATTTAACTTATTCCTGCCAAAATATAAAGAAATATTATTTCTTTAAAAAGAAAAACCTATTGGTAGTAAAATACCATAAATATAACCCAATTGTAGTGTGATATAATACCACACTTTAATCACTAAAAATTATTTTGAAGCTATTCTCATTAATTCTTTGGATTTCTATAAATATCGAGAAAATAAAAAACATAAAACACTTGTGAATAGTTCATTCATCTGATGACATAATAAAGAATCCCCTATCCCCATTCCAGGTACAATTATTTAAGAAAGTTTCACTGTTTTATTCCTGATTTAATAAGTTGTAAAACTAATTTAGCTTATCAAGGCAAATTCAGAGCTGCATAACAGTATAGTCAATTTGCCACAACACATAAAATTGTAAGTTGAATGACTCTACTAACTTTATTATGACATTTAAGAGGATGAAATTTACTTGGTAGATTTGGTTCAGAAAAATAATCTACCAATAAAACCAAAGCTTTCTTTTAGAACAGGTTTCAAGGCAATAAACTGCGCAACAAACTGTGGCATTTCCCCACTTCTTGTCATGCTACCAAAACGAGACTGTACTACATGCACAAAATCCTAAATCCAGGCTGGGAAACAGAGCTCATGACAAATAGCAGTTTCATAAGGAGACAAAGATGAAGAATATTCTTTGTGAGATCACACCTCCAGAGAAAATTAAATTTAATCAAGAGATTTCAATAAAACAGATTGGGATTCGAAATGATTGCCAGTCTGGTTATCCAATGGGGAACTTGAAATTCAGACAGGGATAGATACTTCTGTTCTTTTTTCAAGTCTTCTTGTCACTGATGCAATTATATTATTCTTTCATTCTTATTTATCCTAGTTCATTCCATTATTAATGAAGAAAAAAAGGGATAAACAATGTGTAAATATTTGATTTGAAAGCTGCTCCACCGTAGAAGGAAACAAATATATAACTGGTTCCAAGGCCATCCTTAACTTCTCAAGGTCCTTTGTATTCTTGGTTGCTCTTAGGAAGTCTAGCCTCCAGGACTCTAAAAACAATCTGGTTGTAATCATAATCACTTCTCATATGACCACCTCACAGAGAATCAAAGCACATACCAGAACACGTTTTGGTCAGGTATAAAATGGAATAATTTCAAAGTTGATGTATCTACAAGTTGAAAAGTCTTTCAGGAAGAGTTTTACCCCGCCATTTTGAATTAGAGGTTCAGGTTTTCAAAAGCTACCTCTCCAGACTAATTTCTACTAGTCCATGTAAACAAAACACAGGTGAGAATTGTCCTTCTGGAGCTGCTTTCATCGAACAGCAGGATTACCTGAAAGTGTGGTGTTGGCTAAATGTAACACAGGCAGAGGGTGAGCCTCTGTGTTAAACACCCAGTGGTCTAAAGGTAAAAGGTCATCACCAGAGAACAGCAGATACAAATATCTGAAAATAAAAAGGGGAGAAAATGAGCTTTAGTTAGAAATAAACAAAGAGATCAAGTGAGCTCAGTTAATAATGGCAGAAAAAATTAATAACCTGTTTTGAGCACCTTTGATGAAAAACATCACAGAAATGAACTTCAGTCACCCAAATGATCTAAAACACAACAAAAGTATGTTCCAGAATAATGCATAAGAATACCCAGTAAGATGAACAACTAGACCCAAAGAAATAAAAGTTTTTTTTTTTTTTTTGAGACAGAGTCTCACTTTAGCCACCCTCCATAGAGTGCTGTGGTATCATAGCTCACAGCAACCTCAAACTCTTGGGCTTGAGTGATCCTCTTGCCTTAGCCTCCTGAGTAGCTGGGACTACAGGTGTCTACCACAATGCCTGGCTGTTTTTAGAGATGGGGTCTTGCTCTGGCTCAGGCTGGTCTTGCACTCTTGAAAGCAATTCACCTACCTTCGCTTCCCAGAGTGCTACGATTACAGGCAATGCAATAGTTTTCTAAAATAATTTCACTTATTTTATTCTGAAGCACACAAAACAACAAAGCTGTAAAATAGCATAAAACCAACCATTTCATAATTATTCAAAGAAATTCTTTTAAAAATCACATATAATATCAATTACATGTTTGAGCATCTTATAGAGCTCACAGTAGAACTAGGAATTAATCTATATTTATTAAACAATTTAGGAAATGAGCAAAATATACCATTTGAATAAAGTAAAGACTTTTGCACTACTCCTCTTAACACATTGGTAGCTGTAGTTTTTCAGTTATTGAAGCAGGTATGGTGAGCTGTTAAATAAAGGTTTTGGAAACTATATATTTACAGAAGTTTCATAACTTATTAATCACTCTTAACAGGTAAGAAAGCTGTTTATATGACGGCAAGGATCCTGACCTCTCCATGAACACTGTCAGCCACAGTAGTCACTTGGAAATTAAAAATTGCAAACATTCAATATACACAATGATTCTCACCTATAATGTCGGAAAACTTCTGCTCTCAATTCCATTAGGGGGTCATCAAAGTGAACATAAAAACCCCACCATGTATAGCCAGACAATCTGGGTTCCAACTCCTGATCATTGTACTAACTGGGTGGGCTTTACATGGCCTCAGTAAAGAATTTATTTTTAAACTATGCATAGTAAAAAAAAAGGAAACAAAAAAATAGACACAATAATATCTATTTGAATTACTTTCATAGCACTGGAAGACAAAGTAAAAACATACAGCACTGAGGTAAATAGAAATTATCTATCAACTTTATGACTTGCAAAGCTAGAAAGGAGAGTAACAGGGCCTCCTACTTCACTCTTCAACCCCGACCTTGAGATGCCTAACTCTCATCACCTTGCAGGCAGAAAAGCCGGAACTATTAAATGGAAACACAAACTTTGCTGGACATAGCAAGAGACTCTGCTTGGTCTCCTTATGGCATGGAGACCAGAGCATCAGGCTTGGTGTCCTGGGTACATGCACGTCCAAGATAGCTATGTTCTCAACAACTCCATGCCATTTCCCTGCCTCCTGGCTAAATGTAGGCTAGAGGGTGTCAGCTATATCCCAATCTTACCACTTGTGGGAGAAGTGAGTGAAGAATTAGAGAGAAAAAAAACCCCAGAGTTTCCTAAAATAGGATTCCTTTCCATGTAAACAATGTTATGAAAATCAGTACGATAATAAATGTTAAAGTTTTAGATACTAGAAAGTGATATTGTTACTATTTTTAAATCATCTCTTAAATAAAAGAATCTTAAATACTGTAGGGGGCTAAACAGCATCCTCATTCCCTATTTGTGTCCACCTAGAATTTGAGAACATGACCTTATTTGGAAATAGGCCTTTTGCAATTTTATTTAGTTAAAGGATCACAAGATAAAATTGTCTTGAATTTGAGGGGGACCCTAAATCCAACAATTGATGTCTTTATAAGCGAAAGGAGAGAGAGATTTGACCTAGAGACACCCAGGGAAGGTGGCCATGTGAAGATAGAGGGAAAGATTGAAGTTGTGCTGCTACACCCCAAAGAACTGTCTTTAGAGGTACTTGATTTTGGAATTCTGGTCTCCAGAATCCTGAGAGAACAAATTTCAGTCATTTTAAGTAATCAAGTTCGTGGTAATTTGCTATGGCAGCCTTAGGAAACTAACACAACTTCTATTCCTACCCTCTACAATTGCAGTCCCAAGCCTGAGGCTGGATCATACTGTACCAGTCTGTGACCTGTTAAAAACCTGTGCGCACAGCAGGAGGTTCAGCAGCAGGCAGCAAGCAAAGCTTCATCTCTATTTACAGCCACTCCCCATCACTGGTATCACCTCCTGAACTCTGCCTCCTGTGAGATGCACAGCATTTAGATTCTGACAGCAGCATGAACCCTACTGTAAACTGTGCAAGTGAGGGATCTAGGCTGCACACTCCTTATGAGGATCTAATACCTAATGTTCTGAGACGGAGATGAGGTGTGATGCTAGTGCAGGGAAGTGGCTGCAAATACAGATTATCATTAACAAGAGACCTTTGACTGCACACAGACCATAATAAATCAATTGCTTGCAGTTTAATATCAAAACCATCCTCCCCATTCACCGAATATTTGTCTTCCATGAAACTGGTTCCCAAAGAGCCAGGTTCAGTGGCTCACACCTATAATCCTACCACTCTGGGAGGCCGAGGCGGGTGGATTGTGATGCGAGACTAGCCTGAGCTAGAGCAAGACCTTGTTTCTAAAAATAGCCGGTCCTTGTGGGCACCTGTAGTCCCAGCTACTTGGGAGGCTGAAGCAAGAGAATCACTTGAAACTGAGTTTGGGGTTGCTGTGAGCTATGATGCCATTGCACTTTATAGAGGGTGACAAACTGAAACTAGAAAGAAAGAAAGAAAAGGAAGGAAGGAAGGGAAGGAAGGGAAGGAAAGGAAGGAAAGGAAGGAAAGGAAGGAAGGGAAAAGGAAAGGGAAAAGGAAAGGAAAAAGGAAAGGAAAAAGGAAAGGAAAAAGGAAAGGAAAAAGGAAAGGAAAGGAAAGGAAAGGAAAGGAAAGGAAAGGAAAGGAAAGGAAAGGAAAGGAAAGGAAAGGAAAGGAAAGGAAAGGAAAGGAAGAAAGAAAGAAGTTAAGAAATTGATCCCAGGTGCCCAAAAGGTTGAGGAATGCTGCTCAGAATACTCCTGGCCATTAAGCTTTGCTGCTTGTTTCTGGGGATTTGGAACAGGACAGATTACTTCTTGGAGAATCAAATAATCCCTAGAAAACAGGGACGCTAGACTTTGTACCTAAACATATGTGTTTCATTATGAATATCAAAATTTGCAAAAATCAATGTTTGAAACTAAAGTAAATTAGCTGAACAACTCTTTTTAACCTTGAATTAAACATTCTATGATATGGTACATTATCAATGATCTAAATTTAAAATATTTGACTTGTACTAAAATAAATTAAGTAGGGTGATCTTTGCTGTGTAATTTGAGAAAAGTCTACAGCAGCGGTTCTCAACCTGTGGGTTGCGACCCACAGGAACTGTATTAGAGGGTCACGGCACCAGGAAGGCTGAGAACCATTGGTCTACAGTCTAAATGAACTATCAAAGTACTAGATTTGTTTACTCTAGCAAGGATTTTTTTTTGCAATAGCAGTTCAAAGTTAGACAACAGATGACAAATGACATTGACAAAAGCCTATAGGTATATGCTTCTGAGTACCTCATAGTTTACCAGATATTTTTAGTTCTTGCTTCTTCTTTTTTTTTTTTATTGTTGGGGATTCATTGAGGGTACAAGAAACCATGTTACACTGGTTGCATTTGTTAGGAAAAGACCCTCTTACAATCGTGTTTTGCCCCCAAAAGGTGTGGCACACACCAAGACCCCAAGACCTCACCACCCTTACTCCTTCCCTCTCTCTGCTCTTCCTTTCCTCACCCCTCCCTCATTCATGCTTCTCCATTCTTGAGATGCTTTACTAAGAATAATGTGTTCCACTTCCATCCAGGTTAGTACAAAGGCTGTAAAGTCTCCATTTTTTTAATGGCTGAATAGTATTCCATAGTGTACATATACCATAGCTTGTTAATC
>CAUYON010002120.1:0-31759 GCA_963573935.1 Arctocebus calabarensis
AAAAAAAAAAAAAAAAAAGTATTAAAATTGTAATACTCAAGTCACGTTTGGCTTCTGCAATTACAAGAGGTACGAGATACAATATATAAGATAATGTCATCAGTGTATACTATTGTAATTTTAGTATAGTTCTTCCTTTCTTAAAATGTATATACATTTTCTTGGCACCTACTGTCTCTATAATGACAGAAATATCCAGAGGTGGCTGCAGGATGGTGAGATGATAGTAGATTTTATGACTCCCGTGTCCCCCAGCTGTCCCAGCTGTTTAGTAACAGCTTCATTTAGGCTGCGTTACTTCTAAACTCGCCTATCTCATGGACCCCACACGTTGCGTCAGGCCGCCCGCCTCTGTTGCAGCGGCGGACCAGGTGCCCCTGATGGAGGACCTGGAGCAGATCTTCCTGCGCTCCTGGCGCGAGTCGCACCTGACGGAGATCCGCCAGTACCAGCAGGCGCCACAGCCCTTCCTACCCACGTCCGGCCCCGCGGCGCCCGTGACCTCGGCGCAGCTGCCCTGGCTGGCCAGCCTGGCCGCCAGCTCCTGCAACGACAGCGTGCATGTCATCGAGTGCGCCTACTCCCTGGCCGAGGGTCTCTCCGAGATGTTCCGGCTGCTCATCGAGGGCAAGCTGGCCAAGACCAACTACGTGGTCATCATCTGCGCGTGCCGCAATGCCGCCATCGACTCGTGCATCGCCGTCACGGGTGAGCGCTCCCTCTCCGCAGGGTGGGCTGGGGGTCGTGCCCTGTAGGTTGCCCCGGCAGCGCCTGAATAATGTCTTGGTTACAATTTTATTCTTGTCCTGAGCTGCGCGGGTGGCAGGTCCCATTTCTTCCCCTCCCAGGTTGGGGTCAGCTTTGGAATCTGAAAAGACCTGGTTGAAAATCTGACTCCACGTGTACCTGGCACTGTGGTTGATCCCTCAGGCCAAGACTGTGGCCCTAAGTTTCTTCCACCATGTAATGGAGATAAAAACAGTGACCTTGTTACACTTTGTGTGGGTTCATGAGCCAGTTTACTAGTTATCAGAACGCTCCCTGAAGCCCTGCTGAGCGCAACATCCTCCCCCTGGCTGGGGATATACGGGACTGTGCTTTCCTGGAAGGTCTTTCAGATGGGGAGGCAGAGATTGCTGGCCCTCTTTGACGTCTACATCTAAGGCTCAGACCCTGTCATCAAAGAGTTTACGCTAACTCTCAACAGAGGTCCCAGGGAACATTGTTGTCTTCCAGGAAAGTACCAAGCCCGGATTCTTTCTGAGAGCCTCCTCACCCCAGCAGAGTACCAGAAGGAAGTCAGTTATGAGCTGCTTACGGGGAAAGTGGACTCGCTGGGGGCCTTTTTCAGCAGTCTCTGTCCAGGTAGGCTTGTTGTAAAATGCCGACTTTGCTGAGACAGAAATCGGTGCTGTGGAGAGTCACCTCGGCCCCATCCTGCCTGCGACCTGCTGTGGCTGGCTCTGTGCACTGGCATTTAGGTCTTTTCTT
Organism: Arctocebus calabarensis; assembly: GCA_963573935.1. Classification (NCBI taxonomy): domain Eukaryota; kingdom Metazoa; phylum Chordata; class Mammalia; order Primates; family Lorisidae; genus Arctocebus; species Arctocebus calabarensis. Next base: position 1,492 of record CAUYON010002120.1, read on the forward strand.
GCACATGGCACGGTTTCTGGCTGGCTATCTCCTGCTCTCACTGTAGAGTTCTGGTAGTGGTTGGGAGCTGTGGGTTCTGTCTTTTAAAGATACACAGGAGCCCTGGTGCCTGTTCATCTCACCCTTTCCTTGCTAATCACCCCTCCCTCTCTGCCCCTCTGAGTTGCTTGGCTCCTGTCCCCTGGGGACACTCCTCATGTGTCCAGTGCTGCAGGGCCCTTCCCCCTTCCTTGCCTGGTTACTCACCTCCCAAGACTCCTCTGGGGTCCCCTAGAAAGTGGGCTGGCCCCTTGCTTCCAGATGTGCTCGGAACCTTCCTCTCTGCCCTCTAATATTGCTTTCTTCCTTCTTCCTGAGGCCCGGCCCTGGCTGGTGAACTTTCTTTGTTCATGTATCTGTGTCCTCCTGCCAGGACAGGCCGTGTCACCTGTACATCCATTACTGCAGGCTGCGGGACAGTGCCTGACACGTGCTAACTATTCCATAAATGTCTGCTGAACTTCACTGAGATGGAAAACCCACTTCTGGTTATTTTCTATGTTTTGGGCAGAGGGTGACATTGACATTTTGCTGGACAAATTTCATCAGGAAAATCAAGGCCATATTTCTTCCTCCCTCCCTGCCTCCTCTGTCACTAAAGCAGGACCCTTGGATGTCAGTGGAGCCCCGGTGTGCACAAGTGAGTGGTGAGAGGAGCTGCTCAGGGTGCTGGGTGTGCCAGGCAGGGGACCGGGAGGGACACAGGTGTGCTCAGGGAGTGAGGGGTGAGGCTACAGGTGTGCTTAGGGGTGATGAGTAGGAGAAGTATAGGCGTGCTCAGAGACTGATGAGTGGGTTTGGCCTGGTGCAGCAGCATCCTAGGTTGGGGGCTCGAGGTAGCAGTGCCAGAAGCACGTGTATAAGGGCACCTCTTATAAATTAGTCCTGATGCCTAACTTTACATTTAGTCTTTATTGACAACAATCTCATTTTATCCCCAAATTGTACATCCTTATACTGTTCCTGCCACAGTATGTTTCTCTAAGCTGATTTCCTGCCAGTAAATGCATTGCTGACGTTTTTTTATTCATAACAATTTTCTGAAGTGCTGTGATGGTTTCCTCTTTTCTGGAGAACTTGCAGCCCTTTTCCAAATTCCAATCTCAGCATCACTTCCCTTGGCTTTCCCCTCCAAGCGGATCAGGTCACTGTGACCTCTGTGTTCCCCAAATGTGTGATTTGTAACTTTATTGTCAAGTGAAGAAAGTTGTGTAAAGTGACTGCCTGGTGCCTGAGAGCTAGCACTTGATGAATGAGTAGTTTTCTTCCCTGCTCTGCTTTGTGCATGAGTCTGTTTCCTACTGGGACTGGGGCTCACTGTTTGATTCCCCAGCTGAGGGCTGGGCATTGGCTATCTGCTCTCGGGCTCACCTGGCATTCCGGGGTCTGGTTCCAGGCTACCATCTGGAGTCACATGGCGTTCGGCCGTTCCAGTTGGCAGTGGCACAGAAGCTCCTTTCCCATGTATGTTCCATTGCGGATTCCAGCACTCAAAATCTGGATCTGGGATCCTTCGAGAAGGTGGACTTTCTAATTTGCATTCCACCATCAGAAGTGACCTACCAGCAAACTCTATTCCATGTCTGGAATTCAGGTATCCGGCGTTTTAGGGACAAGCTGTGTGGCCTGCTTGGAGAAGCTTCGATCTGCCTAAATTCACATTTGGATGTTAACATCATTCTTTGCTGTAGAGTGGATAGAGCAGGTATTATTGCTCCTGTTTTGTAGTTTATGAAATTGATCCTCAGAGACAGTGACTTGCCCAAGATTTTAGAACCTGGTAAAGGTAAAGCCAAGACTTAAAATTTTTGCTATGCCAGACTCAGGCTAACTACATGTTGGTATTTGGCTGCCACTGAGTGCATTTTTCCTGTTCTTTCGAGAGTGTTGTGTTTAGATGTGAAACACACGGTCAATGTCTTGACTGACCGGACTGGCTCTGTAGGGTAGGGTTGGGCCCTGTGGTGTTTAGACTGGGGCTCAGTTGTTCTAGGAAGCTGGCGAAGCTCCGCCTGCCTCTGCCCAGCTCCTGTGCAGAGCACTGATATGGCTGTCACCTGTGTGGGCGTCTCTTCCCTGCTGGGTGTACCCCCGAAGCCTCAGGCCTCGCTCGGTACCTGCTGTGTAGGAAATGCTTATGTCTGAGCAGATGAAAACTAGCAAGGGTGTTTGTGGGGTTACTGCTGCATTTTTTTGCAGGGGTTTTACTGGAACTCGGCCTGGAAAAGGAGCACGTGACCAAGCAGAGGGTAGAACAGTACGTTCTGAAGCTGGACGCAGAGGCACAGACAAAATTTAAGTCCTTTCTGCAAAACTCCTTCCAGAATCCACATACGCTTTTCGTCCTAATCCATGACCACGCCCACTGGGATCTCGTGAGGTTAGAGTGACTTGGTATATGACAGGTTGATGGTTCCCTTCTTTGAAATGATATATAGGAATGTTACTTGGGGCTGAGGATACAAGTCTTGAGAAGGTCGATGTTTGCAGGGCTCGGTATTCGTAAGCCTAAGCCATGGACGTTTTGCAGGATCTCAGAGCTGAACGTTATCTCAGGGATCATCTAGTGCAGCCTCTCAAAGTTACCGCTGTGGAAACTCAGAGCTGGAGCGGGGCGGCATGTCACTCGGGTCATGGGGCGGGGTGGGGTGGGTGTTGGCAGCAGCGAGGGGCCTAGAGCTCAGGACCCTGAGTCACCCTGACGGGCTCTCTAGCTTGCTCAGCACCAGGGAGCTTTGCTGGAGGGCGGAGAGTGGGGGGTTCTGATGTGAGTAGCTCAGCCCAGCCCCTCCCTGGGAGGGCACCTGTTGGCCCTAGGACCGTGGTCCCTGCTGGCAACTGCCTTTTTTCAGAGGTGAGTTTACTCAATTAAAACAAATGTAAACCCAAGTGACTTTCAGACAGGAGTTTGGCAGGGTTTCAGCCAGGCTTGTCTCTGTGAGACTGACCTTGGGGTTGTGCATTTAGATAGTGCCACTGATGTAGGTGAGGAGGGAGGTGGCTGGTGGGCCAGATCATGGAGAAAGCCTTTGATTGTCACAGATTCATAGATGCTTACGGCTGGCCAGGGAACGGGTGTACGATCTAGGATCCTTGTGTGGGCTTGCGGAAATTGGACATTCTGAAATTCTAGAAAGAGCTGTATGGCAAATATGCATCTTAGGGGGAGGTTTCTGAGAGTGGTTTCCTGCCATCCAAAAGGTTAGCACTGTGGGCTGGGTGGACAGATTGCTCAACTGCAGGAAAAACTGATTTTGTTTTTTCCTCGCCCCTGGATTTACAGAAGAGAATGCTAAGGCCACTGACTCACTGATCCACAGTGGAAGGCCGCGCCAGGCCTGCCCTCTGGAGCCTTTGTCTAAATGCTTTCTAGTCTTTTACTGCTGCCTTTTAAGTCTAGGATAGAAGTTACCTTTTTATATCTTCTTTGACCCTTTCAAGGTCAGAAGGATGTTAGGGGAGAGAATCTAAGGAGATAAATACACAGTCAAATTAGGCCAAAGGTGAAAATGCAATTCATCTTACACTACTGGCTACAAATCACTGTTCTAGAGGAGCCGAAGGATTGTGTACCTTGTAAGAAATCCCTTATAGATGCTGTCCCTCGGGTGCTGTCCCCCAGGTGAATGTTTCATAAGGAATGAGTATCACGGGGAGTCCCTGACAGGTACCTGAAGTCTAGTCATTTTTTGTTTGTTTGTTTCCCTAGTCATGGGCAGAGCCATCGTCTTCAATTGTTGGCAGAGTTGAGGGTTATTTATTCAAGTGCTTTATCCTTGCAAAACTGTAAAACAAGATTAGTAATTCCACCTATTGTTTCTCCTTTCCTCCCTCAGTAGCGCTGTTCATAATCTCTATTCTCAAAGTGACCCATCTGTGGGCTGGGTGGACAGATTGCTCAACTGCAGGGAGGTGAAGGAGGCCTCCAACATTGTGACGCTGCACGTGACGTCCTTCCCGTACGCACTGCAGACCCAGCACACCCTCATCAGCCCCTACAATGAGATCCACTGGCCTGCGTCCTATAGCAGCGTGAGTGCCACAGGGCTGGCGGGCCTTGGGGCAGCGTGATGCTTGAATCTGGAGAAACCATGCTTAGTAAAAATCGACACCAGCTTGGTTGGAGACCAGGGGTCCCAGTTTCTTGGATCTTTGATTCAACCCAGGATTAGATTTAAACCCTTCTTGGGTTTTGGGGGGGAGTCTTCCTACAATACACCAGTTAGCTTCCCCATCTCAGAAGTTGTGGAGCAGTGAGGTTGGTTTGACTTTTCTCCCGTGGCTGTGGCTGTCTGAGCAGCACTCTGAACATTTGCTGTCATGGCCATGGATAAGGCTGTTGGAAGATAAAGCCTCTGAGGGTTGTGGGGTCTGGGCTCTGTGTGGAGTCACTCTAAGTGTATCTAGAAACCTTACGAGTGTTCTCGCTTGTCCTGTCTCTGCATCCTTAAGCAGCAAAGTTAAAAATCGCCATCTTCAGACTGAGCATACATCCTCAAAGCCTGGTTTTGTTTGAGTTTATCACCCGGCATTGTCTAATCAAAACAAAACAGATTAACACAATTCTGATAATCTGAGAATTCTGGGTGGTTGGATTCTAGCTAATTATACAAGGAATAAACATAAAATTTTGAAATTCTTTGGAGTGCCTTACAATCATCTAAGGAACTTTTAAAAATAACTGATGCTTGAGCCAGGTGGGCGCAGTGGCTCACACCTGTAATCCTAGCACTCTGGGAGGCTGAGGCAGGAAGATCCTTTGAGCTCAGGAGTTTGAGACCAGCCTGAGCAAGAGCAAGACCTCATTTCTACTAAAAGTAGAAAAATTAGCCAGGTGTTGTGGCAGCTACTTGGGAGGCTGAGGCAGGAGGATCACTTGAAACCAGGAGTTCAAGGTTGCTAGGAGCTAGGCAGATACCACGGCACCTTAGCCTGGGCAACAGAGTGTGACTCTGTCTGAAAAAGCAACACAAAACAAAAAACCCAAAAAACTGATTTTTGGCGTCCACCTGGTAGCCTGAGAATGGGTGAGATGATAGCTTGTGTTTATGAGGCATGTACCATGAACCAGGAGGCCCTGTTTGACGTGCTTTGTGCTATGAACTCATACAGAGGCAAGTACTAGGAAGAGTTGTGATTTACAAAAGGGAAAAATGGTTGGGCCACTTGCTGGAGCCCCGGCAGCTAGAAAGTGGAGCTGGGATGACCCAGGCCACTGACTCCAGGGCTCTGCCTTTAATCACTGTGCTATTTGTGGGTAGAGTTCTTACCTTTGCATTTTTAATAACCTTCCCCAACTTTGGAATTTTATGTCAATGTGATTAAAATTGGCGAGTACATAAGTGTGTCTTTTTCTATTGATTTTTAGTACTAAATGAATGCAAGATAACTGATACAATTGATTTGCCTATCTTAAAACTAGCTTAAGACTGTGGAAAGAAGCAATTTTAGAAAGTTGTATGTAAAAATAAAAGATAAGGTTAATTTCCTTCTTGGTAAAGATACTGGGACTAAATGAATGGAAAACCTTTGACTGATGGGGATATGTCCTCCTTAAAGCATGAGGGGGATGCTCTTTGCTCTGGGTCTGCAGATAAAAGAAATTTCTAAAATGCCATCCATTGTGAGCACAACTTAGAACAAGATGCCAATCCAGGTTGTCCACAGGTCTGTGATGTGAACCTCTGACCATCCCTGTGAATGCAAGGTTTGAGTGACTAATACTTTTCTCTGTTTTAGGGAATGGACTTGTATCATGAAAATAAGAAGTACTTCGGGCTATCAGAGTTTATTGAATCTACCCTTTCAGGACATAGCCTCCCCTTGCTCAGATACGACAGCTCTTTTGAGGCCATGGTCACTGCCTTAGGGAAAAGGTACGTGTCTCTCTTGGAAGGTACTAAGTGCTCAGTATCGCTCTGTTGGCTTTTTTGTGTCTTACCGCACACTGGCTGCTTCTGTGTGCTGAATCATTACCCCTGGGGGATGCTAAGCCCTGCATTCTCTACTTCTAGAGAGGCACTGGTTTCTTTTTCATAGCTTGAAAAATGCTGGTTTGGGTTTCCATACCTGAACCAATCTACTGTGGCCAGCGGGGTAAGGACATGTGTAAACATAGCAGCTCCCTTGGGAATTCAAGGTTTATTTTCTAAGACTTTATGGTTTTCATTTCTAGAATTTCTTTTCTGCATTTCTTATACCTCCACTTAACAGGTTCAATCTTCCCTCTAGCTCCCTAAACATATAGACCAGAATTATGATGGTGTTAAGGTTCCTGTCTGTAAATTCTATCATCTGCATCATTCTCGGGTCATTTTCTATTCGTTGCTTCCCCCCTCCCCACATTTTGAGTCATATTTTCCTGCTTCTTTTCATACCTGGTAATTTTTTGAGAGGATGTTGGATATTGTGAATTTTACCTTGTTTGGTGCTGAATATATTTGTATTCCTAGAAATCCCTGTAAATCTTGAGTTTTATTAAGTTAGTCCTTCCAGGTCTTTCTTTTAAACTTTGTTAGGCAGGACTAGAGCAGTACTTGACCTAGAGCTAACTTTGTCCATAACTGAAGCAAAACCCTCTGAATGAGTCCATTGGCACTGAGGTCTTCCACATTGCTTATGGAAACAAGAACTATTTTCAGCCCTGTGTGAGCTTGGGACATTGTTTCCTTTAATCCCCTTGCAACCACAGGACTCTTTTCTTGGCCTTGGGCTGTTTCCTTACATGCATGCGCTGATCACTTCTGCAGAGGGACCCTCTGTGGGTCTCTGAGTTCCATATCTGTGCAGAGCTCTCCGATTTGGTGTTCTGCCCTTCGCCCATTAGCCTTGGTTCCCCTGGACTCTAATTCCTCTCCTCAGGGAGACCACCAACCTTTGTCTGGGTCCCTTTTTCCAAATATATCCCCAAAACTTTTTCCAGGCGGAAGCTGGGAGCTCACCTACTTTTTTCCACATAGTTCAGGATTCTTGTTTTTCACTGCCCCAAATCCCAGGTCTCCAAAAACTGTTCTTCAGTTGTCTCCAGTGAGACATTGTATACAAACTAGACCTGACTTTATTCCGATAGTGACCTGGGTTTCTTCACTGGTTCCCTGGGGGCTGGTTTCTGACATGTGGGTCAGAGCCTCCCTAGCATGCATATGGTTGTGGCATCAGCCATCACTTTTGTGTAGGGACGTTTTTTGTTGTTTTTTGAGAAGAGTCTTACTCTGTAGCCTTAGGTAGAGTGCTGTGGTATCGTAGCTCACAGCAAACTCAAACTCTTAGGCTTAAGTGATTATCTTGCCTCGGCCTCCCTGTAGCTGGGACTATAGGTGTTTGTCACCACTCCCAGCTAGTTTTTTCTATTGTTAGTAGAGACAGGGTCTTGCTGTTGCTCAGGATGGTCTCAAACATCTCAGCTCGAGCAATCCACCTGCCTTGGCATCCCAGAGTACTGGGATTACGGGCGTGAGCCACTGTGCCTGGACATTTAGTTATATTTCTAACAACTCACTATGATTGAAATGAACACAGTGACATGCATTTAGAACTGTGTCACCACATCTGGGGCCAGTGGTTGCTTTGGCTCTCTTCTATCCAGTGGAAGCCTGGGGCAAATTAACTACCTCCTCAGAGGGTGATATGGACTAAACAGGATTTATATCATTCATTGAACAAATATTTATTGAGCAGCCACCAAGTACAAAGTGCTAAGTAAAAAACACAGAAGAAACAACAGTAGCAACAAACATGGTTTTGTTTTTCCAGGAAAAAACAAAGGAATTTATAATTTGGTTTCTAAGGAAGATTTCTAATTTGGGTTTCCAGCACCCAACTTCTAAAGGCAGCTGTTGGCCCAGTTCATTGGCTCATGCCTGTAATCCTAGCACTCTGGGAGGCAGAGATGGGTGGATTACTTGAGCTCAGGGGATGGATTTTTTTTTTTTAGAGACAGTCTCACTTTGTTGCCCTTGGTATAATGCCGTGGTGTCACAGCTCACAGCAACCTCTAGCTCTTGGGCTTAGGCAATTCTCTTGCGTCAGCCTCCCAAGTAGCTGGGACTACAGACGCCCGCCACAGCGCCCAGCTATTTTTTTGTTGCAGTTTGGCCAGGCTGGGTTTGAGCCCACCAGCCTGGGTATATGGGGCTAGTGCCCTACCCACTGATCTACATGCTCCAGGGGATGGATTGAGCTCAGGAGTTTGAGATCAGCCTGAGTAAAAGCAGACCTGTATCTACTAAAAAAGAAAATAGAAAGACTAGCTGGGTGTTGTGGGCACCTGTAGTCCCAACTAGTAGGGAGAGTAAGGCGAGAGGATCACTTGAGCCCATGAGTTTGAGGTTGCTGTGAGCTAGTATGATGCCATGGCACTCAGGGTGACAGAGTGAGGCGCTGGTTAAGGACAAAAAAAAAGCGCGCGGCACATGGTAACTCATGGGTATCATCCTAGCACTCTGGGAGGTGGAGGTGAGTGGATTGCCTGAGCTCACAGGTTCAATGCCAGCCTGAGCAAAAGCAAGGCCTTGTTTCTAAAAATAGCCAGGCATTGTGGTGGGTGCCTGTAGTTCCCCCTAACTGGGAGGCTGAGGCAAGAGAATCACTTGAACCCAAGAGTTTGAGGTTCCTGTGTGCTGTGTCACCACGGCACTCTACTGACTGTCTCAAAAAAAAAAAAAAAAAAAGCAAGCAATTTATAAAGGCCACTGTTCATTTTTGGGAGGGAGCCACAATGCCTTAGTGTTGGTGGGCAGTGCAGGGCAGGGTCTTGGAAGCCCGTGGTGGGTCCGCGGCACAGCGCGACCATCACCGGCCTGGTCTCTCTGTTCTTTGCAGGTTCCCCCGCCTGCACAGCGCGGTGATCAGGACCTTTGTTCTCGTGCAGCACTACGCGGCTGCGCTGATGGCGGTGAGCGGCCTCCCGCAGATGAAGAACTACACGTCGGTGGAGACGCTGGAGATCACGCAGAACCTGCTCAGCTCCCCAAAGCAGTGCCCCTGCGGCCATGGGCTCATGGTGCTGCTGCGCGTGCCATGCTCGCCGCTGGCGGCCGTGGCCTATGAGCGGCTGGCGCACGTGCGCGCGCGGCTGGCGCTGGAGGAACACTTCGAGATTATCTTGGGCACTCCCAGTTCCAGCATCACCGTGGGGAAGCACTTCGTGAAGCAGCTCAAGGTAGGTGGGCGCTGGGCCCAGGGGCGGCGTGCATCATATAGCCTGGGAGGGGACCACGAGTGGGTAGGAAGGAGAAGCACCCAATTTCTTAACTGAGCCAGCGGCCGAGCTACCCTGCCATCCTGCCTCCCTGCCAGGGCAGCCCCTGGCTCCCCGGTTCCCCCTCCTCAGGCTGCCTGGCCACTCCTGTCCTCTGGGTGGCAGCATGGTCTCCGTTCTTCCCGGGGTGCATTTCTCCTCTGTGTTTAGCTGAGAGTGGCGTCAGCTCCCCGTCCTCATCTCTGCCCCCCGGAAGCCTCCTCCTGCAGCGTGCCTGGGGTAGTGCTGATCCCTGCCTGTCACCCAGCTTCTCCCCTGGAGGGTAGGGCCACCCTTACAGATCACAACCCCACAAAGCCTAGCTCTGTGCCTAGCCCAGAGTGAACCTGCAGGTGCAAGAACATGCTAAAGCCTTAAGGAAAGAATATTGAGTAAATGAATGGGAGCCACCAGCAAACAGTAAAAGGCATGAGGACACCTGAGGACATACATTTTCTTCTAAAGAACCAGCCAGTTAACAGATACCACTGGGCTGTAGGTAACGGTGGTGTCACGGATGGTGGGCTTATCTGCGGCATCAAGAGCTTTCCCTTTGGGCAGCACCTGTGGCTCAAGGAATGGGGTATCAGCCCCATATACTGGAGGTGGCAGGTTCAAACCCACCCCCGGCCAAAAACTGCAATAAAAATAAACTTGTCTAATTAAAAAAATAATAAAATAAAAGTACAGCTTTCCCTTTTACTAAGGACTGACCCGGAGGGCTTTAAGTCAGTAGGAGGATGTTAAGGTCCCTGGAGCTGGGCAAGCTGGGAAGTCAGCAGTCTCATGGCTTTATTTTTAATTATTTGCAGATGTGGCAGAAAATTGAGGATGCGGAGTGGAGGCCTCAGACGTACTTGGAGTTGGAGGGCCTGCCTTGCATCCTGATCTTCAGTGGGATGGACCCGCATGGGGAGTCCTTGCCTAGGTGAGCAGAGAAGCTCGTTGGGGGTTGAGGAACGCTGCCTGGGCCCCAGAGGCGGGCAAGTGTACCAGGCTGGGCTGTGGCCACTAGCCGGTAGGTGGCGCTATTCTCATGCACAGGCACTGTGGGTTGCGTGTTTACTGTCAGGTTTCCCCACAGACAGCAGAAAAGGGACGCAGCCCCAAACAGCTTTGCCTGATTCTCAGAAGGACACTGTTTGGGCCCATCCGGGGATTGTTGCCAGCTTCATGGGTGGAGGCCCTGCGGCTGCAGTTAGGGTTTAATGTCTCCAGGATCAGTCTGTCCATGTGGCCTGACCGTATATGTTACGGGAGGCTAACTGCATTGAGGACAGTATTACATCACTTCCAGGGGTCAGGACCACAGGCTGTGCTATAGTGGGGTCCTGCATGGATTAGGAGGTGTCCTGGGAAGAGGGACAACTACTGTTGCTGTTGCTTTGAGGAAAGCCAGTTCCAACACAAAGAGGGGACTGTCTCAAAGGCTATGTTCCTCCAAAGCCCTGAGGGCCCTGGAGATGTCAGCCACAAGTCCACTCAGCATCTCCTAGTAATCTCCACACAGACAGGCAGCCATTCAAGACAGGAGGCTGCTGGGATCGGTAGTGATAGGTGGCTTTCCAAGACTTACCATCGGGGAGGGCAGGCAGGCTGCTGTGAGGGCTTTGCACAACTGTCCTATATAACAGAATATTAAGAGCAGATGGTGTTTGCGTCCCTGTTATGTGCTGGACCACTGTCCTAGATTCTTCTGATATGCTTCGTTCCATTTTACTCTCACATTAACCCTGTGGAAAAGGGAGTATTTCAATGGTCTTACCTTACTGATTGGAGAAACTGAGGCTTACCGAGATTAAGCCAGTACACTGACCGACCGTGACCCTGGTTCCTTCCACTCAGACACATCACACTTAAGCAAGGGGCAATAGTGCACACAGGCCAAGTACGGGAGGGTTTAAAACATTTGACCTTGGTTGCTATTTCACAGGAATTAATTCTTCTAGTCCTCAGCTCCTTAGAGGACTAAGACAGTGCCTTAGTCCTTTACATTTCTTCTTTACGTTTTAGCATTTACGGAGTACCTTCCTCGTCCCAGGCACTGCTGTACACTAGTCGTTCAACACAGCACTCACCCCTCACAGCAGTGGTGTAACTATCCTATTTCATAGTTGAGAAAATGGAAGGTCACTGGCTGGAGGTCACACCTGTGCCCTCCGGGCCCTGTGCTCTGGTTGTGTTTCTGCTGTAGGACCCCAATGCTTCTTTCCTCTTCAGCTCACAGATGCCATTCCTCATCAGTGTCACCTCGGTTGCCATCATATACCAGCCTCTAGTACCCCAGCACATGCTGATGTCGATTGAACAATTAAATGTCCACTTATGGCATTTAATCTTCACAATGGTGCACTTAGATGGCCATTATTCATACCCATCTTTTAGAGAACAAAAGTTGGAGCCTTGGAAGTTGTGCATCCTGTCGAAGTTTCTATTACTGGAAGTGGCCAAGCTGGGCTTCAATGCCTGCTTTTGTCTGAGCTGGAAGTTAATGGAGCATGAGCCTAAAAACACAGTGGGCGCGCCCAAAGCTGGTGGCTTTTGTAATCGCACTAGTCCCAGGGTCCAAGTGAGGGAGGCGGATGTGGTCTTGGTGACCGCTGCCCTCAGCACTGCCAGCAGCGCCTCATCTGTGGAAGGCATGCAGTGAATGCCTTCTTCTGTGTCTTACTAGGTCTTTGCGGTACTGTGACCTGCGTCTGATAAATTCCTCCTGCTTGGTGAGAACAGCCCTGGAGCAGGAGCTGGGCCTGGCTGCCTACTTTGTGAGCAACGAGGTCCCCTTGGAGAAGGGGGCTAGGAATGAGGCTTTGGAGAGTGATGCAGAGAAGCTGAGCAGTACCGACAATGAGGATGAGGAGCTGGGGACAGAAGGTGAGGGGTGGCTTGGGTTTCAGCTGGGAGTTCCTGCCTGTACGTCTAAACTCCGAAGCCACCTGCACTTGTGCAGACAGCCATCAATGCGTCTGATTCTGTCCACTGGGCCACAGCACACTTTAGCAAGCAGCACTGTGTGTGCTGCCTGCTCATGGGCCAGGTAGGGGAGTTTCTGGGACATTTGAGAACCAAAATCTTGGTTCTCGCTATTTTCATAGCAGCAGCTTGGCAGGGGCTTAGGCCTGCCTGCCTGGCAGCCGCTCTGTGTGAGAGTCACCTGGTTTTTGCTGAAGGAGAGGGCAGAGCCCTCATGCACTCAGATTTTGATCTCTCCCCCTTCTTTTTTGGTGGAGTGAGAAGATAGAAATCCCTGTGCGTTTTCCTTGTTCTAGAATTCTTAAATAATCGGAAGAAAAGTCGCGATTTCATATAGTTCAAGTCCATGCTTTACTCATTGTTGGTGGAACTCCTACTTGGTAGGAGATTTACTTCTACGGAGATTAGTGAAAACAGGCCAGTTTCATTTGCACACTCTTAAAATCTGACACCATGTTTTGAATAGGACACATGAATGAGAACATTGTGAGACATCTAGCCATAGTCAACAGTGTGGAGAGAAAAAATAAAAAGCCAATAATACAAAAGTATGAAGCAGTTGTGGAATGTGGCAGGGGTGGAGAGAGAGGGACGTAGTCACAGCTCAGGCCTGTGGTCGCCCTCCTTTGTCTCCTGACCATGGGCCCTCTCCTAGCCTCCGCTTGTTTATCTGTAAAACGGGCCTGGAGTGACCTGACCCCATGGCCATTTTTCAGAGACACCAGCCCAACCCCGATGCAAGGTACTCCTGCTTCTCTGTTGTAGCAGCACGACTCCACGCTCCCTGGAATCTCACCATCCTCCCTGTAGTTTCACCATCTGGACCTCTCAGCCACCAGCCCCTGCCACACAGTGGCTCACCCACGCCAAATTCACAGTGGTGGTTGGGCCAGAAGGCACAGCTTCTAGGAGTTCTCCTGCTCCTGCCTCTGGGCTCCTAGGCCCCTTGCTCCACCTGGTCCACTCTCTGCAGCTGCACCTCGCCGGCTGGCACCACCTGTTGGCTCAGTGCCCTATGCTGGGTGCCTGGAATCGGGCAGATGAATGAATGAGAAGGGAGAGATGATACATGTGAACGCAGGTTACCAACTGTAAAGTGCTTGGCAAACTGAAGGTTGGGAATTACAACCCCTCTTCAGCATATGTGTTTTGAAACAGGTTCCACATCAGAGAAGAGAAGTCCTGTGAAAAGGGAGAGGTCCTCCTCCCATGACTCTGCGTCCTCGTCCCTCTCCTCCAAGGCGTCTGGTAAGTCTTCCTGAGTGAATAAAGATTGGACAGACTGTTTTGGTTTTTTTGTTGTTGAGGGCTCTGAGAATGAAAAGAAATGTGATCCTTTATTTTCCATCAGAACTGGAAAAAGAAGTAATCGTTGAAGAACCAGACTCACCAGATGGTAAATGTGTTGGTCAACTTGGGATCTGAGAACTTGAATCCTCTGGGCAGGACTGAAGGGGTCAGCTGTGCTGGTCTCAGGGGAAGGTGGAAGATTCTGTCCCTCCCTGTGGCCGGGCTGCCGGCAGAGTGCTGGCCGTGCTGGGGACCTCCCTCGGGGCTCCCCAAGCTGCTCTTACTCTTAGTTCCAGAAATAGCTCTGCCCCTGGGGAGGGGCACTGAGGGCGAGTGTTATTGTTGAGGGACATAGACACAAAAGACTTGGTTGCGGAGAAGCAAGAAAAGGCAGCGAGAGGCTCAGCGCCTGTGGCTCAACGGGCTAAGGCGCCAGCCACGTACACCTGAGCTGGCGGGTTCGAATCCAGCCCGGGCCCGCCAAAGAACAATGATGACGGCTGCAACCAAAAAATAGCCAGGTGTTGTGGCGGGTGCCTGTAATCCCAGCTACTTGGGAGGCAGAGGCAGAAGACTCGCTTGAGCCCAGGAACTGGAGGTTGCTGTGAGCTGTGACGCCACGGTACTCTATCCAGGGTGACAGCTTGAGGCTCTTTCTCAAAAAAAAAAAAAAAAAAGAAAGAAAAGGCAGCGAGAGCGTGTGACTCTGCCTGGCACTGCACTTTGGCAGAGCGAATGTGCAGTGTGGATAAAAGGCCTCGTGTGTCTGTGCCCTAAGGTGTCCCTCGGTCTCCGTGAGCATTTAGAGCCGGAGTTCTTGAAATAATGTCCCGTATTTCTGCCAAAAGCATTTATTGAGAGCCAACTTCAGATGAATCAGGGCATTGGAAGATCAATGAGACACAGACCCTGGCCTCAAGGAATTTATCGTTCTCAGTAGCTTCCGTACACATGAAGTGTTCCGGTTCCATGTATAAAGAAGTAATTAATTTTGTCCCAGGTGGAGGGCAGATTTTGGGGTGAGTGTGGTCACCATTGGTTTTGGAGAATAGCTAATCTGGCCTGGGCTTTGGAGAAGGTATTTCGGGTGAAGAAACCTCATGGGCAGAGAGAGACCCAAGGCGTGAGTGTGCGTGGGGCCTGGGTACAGGGAGGGGTCCAGCGCCAGGCTGTGGGTGGGCCTGGCCGTGGCTGGGACACAGGTCAGAGTGCCACAGGAGATTTGGCCTGGGTGTGACTGGGGTAGCCTTTCTTTTCCCTCACCTCACATAGCCCAGGAATGGTGAGCCCGGCAGCGGGGCCTGCTCCGCAGATGCCTCTGTTGAAGTCAGCATGGGCCTCCTTGGCCTGGCCCAGAGCTCTGTGACTCACAGGCTCAGGGTCGGTCAGAAAAGCTGAATGCTGTAGCCACCTCTCTGCTTGCCCCAGACAGCAGAGGAGCCTGGGGCAGAAACAGGAGTGGCTGGTACGTTTGGCGCCAGGTCCTCCTGGGACGTGCCTGACCAGGTTGTCTCTCCTCAGGCTCAGCGCTCCTTGGTGAGGCCTCAACCCAGCCCACAGGACCTCCCCAGGTGGAGCAGGCCAGGTCGCCCCAGCCCTCCGGCCAATCAGAGGAGGCCAGGGCCCCTGGCGAGAAGCAGAGGCCCCGAGCGGGCCAGGGGACACCATCAGTCATCAGCAGGCACAGCCCCCGGCTGGTCCCCCAGCCTGACTGCGGCCCCAGGCCCGGCCAGAGGAGCGTCCAGGTGTCAGCCCCCTCGTCGTCCTCCCAGCTGTCCTCCTCCTCAGGCTCATCCTCTTTGTCTGTGGCACCTGCTGGGGGCACGCTGGTGCTGCAGGCCTCCCAGTGCTCCATGACCAAGGCCTGCCGGCAGCCACCCATCGTCTTCCTGCCCAAGCTCGTGTATGACATGGTCATGTCCACCGACGGCAGCGGCCTACCCAAGGCTGCCTCGCTTCTGCCCTCCCACTCAGTCATGTGGGCCAGCTCTTTCCGGCCCCTGCTCAGCAAGACAATGACATCCACGGAGCAGTCGCTCTATTACCGGCAGTGGACAGTGCCCCGGCCCAGCCACATGGACTCCGGCAACCGGGCCGAGGGCCGCGTGGACGGCTTCCACCCCCGCAGGCTGTTGCTCAGCGGGCCCCCACAGGTGTGTGCCCCCAGCGCCAGCCCCTGACTCAGGACAGGGAGGCGTTGGGCTGACTTATCCACTCACTCAGTTTCTGCCACTCCCATGGTAGAATCTTCTCTGACAGCCTGGGCTGGGCCGGTGGGAGCTGGGTGACTTCCATTTCTCCTTTGCATGATGTAGGGGACAGAGGGGACATTTCCAGGTGCTGCGTGTGTTCCCAGCTATCTCACATGGGCCTTGTGTGCTGTGCACACTTCCTAACAGTGAGAAACACGACTCCCCTTCTGCCTTGGAAGGTTTGGTGAGTGTTAACAGGGAGTTGGGGCTCTGTTTCCCTTCTCGGCCCTCCTCAGCTCATAGCAGTTCCCAGCTTGTGAAAGTCCTTTTACCTCTCAAAGTGGCAGAACCTCCAGGGCACGAGTGTCCAGAATGGTGTGTGTGAGGAGGATGATGATGATGATGATCGGGCTTAGCTCTTTGGACAAACAGTGGCTGGGAGCTGGGCCCTGGGGTCAGGATGCTGCTTTGTGTCAGTATCCATTTGTATTTCTTGAACTTGTCAAATGAGTATATAACTATTAAAAAATGAGAAGGAAAGAAAATGTTTCTTAACAGGTAATCTCCATCACGCCTCACATTGGATGGGATATTATCAATCTTTAAAATTTTTTGATTATTTGATAGGCTAACAATAGTAACATTCTAGGTTTATTAGTGAGATTCAACACTTTTAAAAAGTATTTCTTGGTCATCAGTGTTCTTTCAGTGATTTTTCTGGCTGAAAGTCACCCAGCTCCTACCTGCCCAGCCTGGGCCGTCAGAGAAGATTCCACCGTGGGAGTGGCAGAAAGTGTTTTTTCTTCAGACCTTTTTTCTTTTTCTTGCTAATTTGTAGGAGAACTTCAGATGTTATGGATTTTTGTCCTTGTTTATTATATGTATTACAAATATTTTTTCTGATGCTTTCCTGCACCCCTGGTTACATGTCAGATTTTCCTCTTTAACGATAGTTTTTGTTTTCATTCATTGGCATTTCCTAAGTTTCCAGCTAGAAACTCAGGCATCGGGCTCCATGTTTGGAAAGTGCATCCCTGAGTTGTGTTATGAGTTGGTGCTAGAACATCCCAGGCTAGCCCACGGGTACTTCTTTACTCAACTGTGACCAGCGTGAAGGAAGGTTCATAGTAAATATGCTGGCCTGGTGCAAGGCTGAGGGAGCAAGGGACTGTGTGATAGAGAAAGACAGAGGAGGAGAAAGAGAAAAGTTGTTCTTTTGGGGGGGTTAGGAGGACAAAAATGAGATGCCAACTTTTTATTTCTTGTACAAAGAATTTTATTATCTAACAGTCTGTAATTTTTAAGGCTCTTGAGCCATTATGTTTTACGTTGTCAATTCATTTTATTTTTTGAAGCAAACTTTCTTCAGCTTAGAATAAAGTCTGGTTTCTAACAGTTTAAGAAACATGGTTGGTTAAAATCTGGAGACACATCTATAGCGGTTTATAAGCAGACAGGCCTCTGGCTCTGGAGAGTCTACCTGCCTGCCCACTTGTAGGCTGGTTTAGACCACGTTTACCCTCACTTGTCTGTGCATCTGCAGGGCTCCGGTGTTAATGACAGGCTCTTTAGATGAGGGGCACTGCTGGGGGCACGGCAGGTGTTCAGCCTGCACCGCCCCTCCCCCACCCGGGGACAGGATTCCTGACTGGGCTTCCGTTTCCACGTCTTCACAGATCGGGAAGACGGGCGCTTACCTGCAGTTCCTCAGCATTCTGTCCCGCATGCTCATCCGGCTGACAGAGGTGGACGTTTACGACGAGGAGGAGATCAATATCAGTGAGTTATCTGTTTGGTGACACGTGGGTGTCCAAGCCCTTAATCGCTTTCTCAAGTGACTGCCGTGTGTCTATCACTTTCTAGATAGAATTCTGAGACTGATGATCAGACTCATCCCATTACCCTAAGGCAGCGGTTCTCAACCTGTGGGTCGTGACCCCTTTGTAACAATGAAAATGTATCCCGCATATCAGATATTTACATTACAATTCATAACAGTAGCAAAATTACAGTTATGAAGTAGCAACGAAAATGATTTTATGGCTGGGGGCACCACAACACGAGGAACTGTATTAAAGGGTTGCGGCATCATGAGGCTAGGAAGGTTGAGAACCACTGCCCTAAGGTAATGACTGCTGAGTACCTTCCCAGGCCAAGCACAGAACTAGATACTTTACATAAATCACCACGCTTAGCCTCCATGCCACACCATGGCGAGGACATTGTTGTTCCCTTTTCCTATGGACCATGTGCCCAGGAGTCAGGCTGGGGGATGGGGGTGACAGAGCCAGAATTAAATTGGATTTGACTTTTCCCCTGGAAAGTAGACTGACCCCTCAGAAGGCTTCCTACCAGGCAACTGAGCACAGAGGTTAATATCTTTGGGGCAAAATAGGACCAAGATGTGGGGAAAATCTTGTCCTGGAAAATCCTGTCCAGGATTGACCCTGCTTTGGGCAGAAGCCTCTGAGATACAGTGGGACTTCCTAGTGACTTCTAGACTTAATAACAACCCCACCCCAAGCATCATGCTCGTGCACATTTAAAATGTGGTCATGTGCCACGTAATGATGTCTTGTTCAACAACAGACCACATTTATAGATGTGGTCCCATAAGATGGTAACAAAACTGGAAAATTTCTTCACCTCTTTACTTACATGTTTGTGGTGGTGCTGGTGTAAACAAACCTACTGGAACATCAGTCATATAAAAGTCCAGCACGTATGATTATGCACAGGGCGTGACACTTGGTAAATGACTGTGCTACTGGTTTATGCAGCATAGCGTATTACTATGTTATGCTTTTTATTAGAGTGTATACCTACACTCTAGTTATAGTAAAAAAACAGGCCCTTCAGGAGGTCTTCTAGAAGAAAGCATTATTATCTTAGGAGATGACAGTTCCATGCATATTACTGCCCCTTCCAGTGGCCAAGACGTGGAGGTGGAAGGCATGATATGGACGGTCCTGACCTTGTGCAGGCCTAGGTTAAATTGAGCCCTAGCTCAGTTTTTAATTAAGAAAGTTTAAAAAGTTAAAAGGATTTTAACATCAAAAAGCTTATACAGGGCGGCGCCTGTGGCTCAGCGAGGGCTGCGGGTTCAAACCCGGCCCCGGCCGAACTGCATGAAAAATTAGCTAGGCACTGTGGCGGGCGCCTGTAGTCCCAGCTACTTGGGAGGCTGAAGCAAGAGAATCGCTTGAGCCCAAGAGCTGGAGGTTGCTGTGAGCTGTGACTCCACAGCACTCCACCAAGTGTGATAGAGTGAGACTCTGTCTCCACAAAAAAATAAAAAATGAAAAAAAAATAAAAAGCTTATACAATGAGGATATAAAAAAAATATTTTTGTACAGCTGTACTATTGATGTTTTGAGCTGAGTGTACTGCAAAAGAGTCAAAAGTTAAAAAAATAAGTTTCTAAAGTAAGCTAAGGTCAGTTTACTATTGAAGAAAGAATTTAAAAAAACTTTTAGCCTACGTGGACATGTCTGTAAAGTTCACAGCAGTGCACAGTAACTCTAGGCTTTCACATTGACTCGCTACTCAACCCCAGAGCAACTTCCAGTCCTGCAACCTGCATTCATGATAAGTTTCCCAAACAGGTGTACCATTTTTTATCTTTCATATTGTAGTCTTCCAATACCTTTTCTATATAGGTACACAGACACTTACCATTGTGTTACAGTGATGTTGAGTGTTCAGTACAGTAATGTGCTGTACAGGTGCATAGCCTTGGTCTGTAGTAGGCTGTCCGTCAAGGTTTGTGTGAACACACTCCATGCTGTTTGCACGTGACAACATCACTTATGCATTTCTCAGAATGTGTCCTGTCAAGTGATGCATGATGGTAAATCATTTTTACTTCCTAGTTGGAAACATATTTGTGTTTCTGCCAACCTTGCAGACCTCAGAGAAGAACCAGACTGGCATTATTTGCAGCCCAGTGACTCCTGGCCAGACCTGGAGCTGTTCAAGAAGATGCCCTTTGACTACATCATTCACGACCCCAAGTATGAAGATGCCAGCCTGATTTGTTCTCACCATCAGAGCATAAAGCGTGAAGGTCAGACTTTTGTCTCTCTAGTTTCACCCCCTTCTAAAGTATGTGAGCATAGTCTCTGAAAGGGGTGGATTGAATCGTGTTAGGAGTGAAGTCTGGTGGTGGTGCCTTAACAAAACATTTTCGGGTCCATACAAAGACACCCTGTGACAGTCTATTAGTTTATCCCACTGAGACTTTGTCCTTCCCTTTGATCAGCTGCCTCCCTGAGGCCCAGGTGACCACGCGGATCCCTATCGTTGCCTGGTCATTTTGAGCATTTCACTTAGTTTTGGCTTGAGCAGGTAGGGGCTGAAATGTTTGCTTTGCTTCCCGTTGCTCTTCACACTGGGGAACATGGTGCAGACAGAGGCCTGCCCCGGAAGCCCGAGGACCTGTACGTGCGGCGTCAGACAGCGAGGATGAGACTGTCCAAGTACGCGGCGTATAACACGTACCACCACTGTGAGCAGTGCCACCAGTACATGGGCTTCCACCCCCGCTGCCAGGTAGGCCGGCGCAGCCCTTCCTGGCCGCACTAACGGTGGCTCCCACCAGGTGTTGGACCTCGGCCCACGTCATCTGTCCCCTGTTCTTTCAAGTTTTTGTCCCAGCGCGGGACATGCAGGCTCTGGAAGCCCTGCTTCCTGGTCTGCTCATGTTCTTGGTTCCCTCCAGCAGCCTGAAATCATTGCTGACACCGGAGAACTGTGTTTCTCCTGGGCTTGCAGGTTTATCGGCAGCCATCATTGTCTTCGGGTTCTGTTGGTTCCCAAAGTTGGCTGGGCGCTGCGGGCACTCCCTGAGTGCTGCCGACGTCCCAGGCATGGGCCACAGAGATGAGAGAGGTGAATAAACTTTGTTCCCGTCCTCAAGGCTCAGTCCCGGAGGGAGATGCACATGTAAGCACAACTTGAAAGCATGTGGAGCAAGCAGAAAGGGCGTAGAAACTTCACTGATACGGGGAGGACTCTGCATTCATTGAGCGCCCACTGCATGCACAGCAGTGTGCCTGAACCACTTTTTATATATCAGTCCCTCCCAGCCTTTTGACGTGGAAGAAAATATTTGTCTGGGATACACAGAAATGGATAAGGTTGCTGACTCAGGGCCCTGGCTGGTCACCCGAAGCCATACCCGTAATCTATGCAAGATGCCCATCTGATTTCTTTTTTTTTTTTTTTGAGACAGCCTCAAGCTGTCACCCTGGATAGAGGCTGTGGCATCACAGCTCACAGCAACCTCCAATTCCTGGGTTCAAGCAAGTCTCTTGCCTCTGCCTCCCAAGTAGCTGGAACTACAGGCGCCCGCCACAACGCCCGGCCATTTTTTGGTTGCAGCCGTCATTGTTGTTTGGCGGGCCCTGGCTGGATTCGAACCCGCCAGCTCAGGTATACGTGGCTGGCGCCTTAGCCCGCTGAGCCACAGGCGCCAAGCCCCCATCTGATTTCTTATTTCACACTAAAAACTCCTTCTCCCCATTTTACAAGTGAAATCCTATCTGGGAAGGGAGCAGAGGAGAAGGTTTGGAAATATCAGTAAGAACTTGCCAAGTAGATGAGGAGATGAAGGGAGGAGGAACCACCTTTGCGTGTGTGCATGGGGCCAGAATATTGGGGGCACAGGAAGTGGTCTGCATGGGGTGTCGCTAGAGCCAAGTGTGGGCTGGGTAGACTCAGGCCAGGTGGCTGACAGAGAGGGCGGAGACCAGACCAAAAAGGCCCAGGCACTGGGGGAGGGATTTGAACTTTTGCAGCGAGAACCCTGAGTAAATCTAGACACAGGCAAAGCCACACTTTTGAGTAGTGTGTTAATAGCCATAAGGAGGTGTACCGAAGCCCTGAGAGGCTCAACCAAGGAGAGAGGAGAAGAGGGAGAGAGCAGGCGCCGGCTGGAGGAGGCAGGCAGGATAGCCGATGTTCTGGGCCACTTCCCCAAAGGCCTCAGGCAAGAGCCCTGGCCTCCCCGTCCGTTCATTTTGCAGAGGGACACAGCAGCCAAAGGCCTCCCAAGTCTACCTAGCCTTGGCCTTGGCTGCCAAGGAAGTAGCACCTGTCTTCCTTTAGTACTAATTTTTTAAATATGCAATGTTACTGTTGATGAGATTACAAAACACATAGGAACAACGTTTTAAAGGATCAAAATTATTAGTAATTCCATTTGTTCCAGGTAAAGTCTCCTAACTTGTTTTCTTAGAGACAAAGTTTTTCTTTCAAGGCAGAAAAAATATACATGTGAAGACATTCTCCTGATTTTGAAATTTAGGGAATTGAAAAGTGCCCAGAGTGTGAGTCATCCGGTGACCTCAGCCAGCAGTGACTCTGCACTGTGCCCTTGGCAGAAGGTGTGAAGCAGCCTGTGCCCCAGGAGGCCGGGGCCTGTGTTCAGGGGGTGCTCAGGTTTGGGGGCTATAACTAGAGAGGGGCACACCTGGGAGGTGCAGGGACATGAGACCAGCCAGCGAGGGATGTGGGGACCAGGTGACTTTCTGGCTGCCACGTCCACACCTCTGTGCTTTTGCTCATTTTGTTCCATTTTCTGCTTCTGGGGGCTTCCCTGACCTTTTCTTGTTGCATTCTCCTTTGTCCCCTCCCCAAATCAAGTCTTTCTCGGTCATCTCTGCTCCCAAAGGGCTTTGTGGCTCTAGAGCCACAGTGGGAGTTCAGGGTCACTGTCTGCTGGTCAGCTTTCCCCACCCTCAGCCCCCAGGAGTGGGTAGCATGTTTTGGGAGCGGCGGGCAGTGGGGAGGGCCTCTGGGAGGCCACCCGCGCGGGACAAAGCTGGGCTGGAGCCTGCACCTGAGGGCAATGTGTCTACAGATCCAGAGGGTAGAGTGGCCTGTAAGTGAGGCTGGAGGAGAAAGTACCTAAGGATGAACCCAAGACCTCTGAATGTCAGTTTCCACTCCTGTAAATGGCCTGACCACAGTAGCAGCTCCTGGGGTTGTTAACACCACATGAAGGGGACAGGGCAGTGGCTGGCACGTGGTGTTATGGAAGTGTGCAAGCTATGCGTGTATCATCTTACCGATATGCTGCAGCACGTGTAACTATGACAGAAAAATACATGTATTAGCATTAAAGCATGAATGCTCTGGTTGGTAACCGACATCGGGGCTGGGTCAGATCCAGAGTCCAGAGGGCTCGGCAACCGTGTGGCGTGGCTGGCTGCCACACCCTCAGCATCGGGGATGGAGCAGGTGCTAGCTGTGTGGCCTCAGGTACATTGGCCCTGTCTCTTGCTGTGTGTGGCCTTGGGTGTACCGGCCCCTGTGCCAGACCTGGGTGCCTGCACGTTGCACTGAAGCCACCATGTGGGTTTTTTGTGCTGTGGGGCAGAGGCGGCTGTGACCCGCGTGGTGTTGTGGCAGGATGGGCCTGGGATCTGCCAGGAAGCCAGCCCGACGCTGATGGCAAGCTCTGTCCTTCCCCTCGCACCGCAGCTCTATGAGTCCACCCTGCACGCCTTTGCCTTCTCTTACTCCATGCTAGGAGAGGAGGTCCAGCTGCACTTCATCATCCCCAAGTCCAAGGAGCACCACTTTGTCTTCAGCCAGCCCGGAGGCCAACTGGAGAGCATGCGGCTGCCCCTCGTCACAGACAAGGTACTGGCTTGGAGCCCGTTAGGGCAGATCGGGGAGGCTTCACGGGGTCCCTGAGCCTTGCTCAACACTAGAGTCTGTAGCTGCCTGACAAGTCAAGGGCACGTGGGACACTGATGCAGGGTGGAACTTGGAGCAGGTGGGGTAGCACTGGGGCTGTCGAGGCGCCTGTTATGTTATTTGGACTCATCACTTAGTATCTCTGGGCCTCACTTTGCCCATCTGTAAAGTCAGGAAATACTAACTCTTAGAAAAGCATGTAGTGAAAATTATTTAGGCCAGGCTCAGTGGCTCATGCCTGTAATCCTAGCACTCTAGGAGGCCGAGGAGGGTGGATTGCTTGAGGTCAGGAATTCAAGATCAGCCTGAGCCAGAGCGAGACCCTGTCTCCAAAAATAGACAAGGGTTGTGGCAGGCACCTGTAGTCCCAGCTACTTGGGGGGGGCTGAGGCAAGAGGATCGCTTGAGCCCAAGAGTTAGAAGTTGCTGTGAGCTGTGATGCTACGACACTCTACCAAGGATGACAAAGTGAGACTCTGTGTAAAAAAAAAAAAAAAAATGATTTGGAATAACCAACGTAAGGAAGGAACTAACAGCATGCCTGGAAGACAACAGGTGCGGGGAGATGTTCCTCCTCTCCCCTGACTTCTATCGAGTGGTCAGTCTCAGGCAGAGTTCCTTAGGGCCATCGTAAAACCTCAGCAGTTAATGTAAGGGCAGACTTGTTTCATTTGTCCTCTCCTGACCTCTCTTCCTGTATTATTTGGGAGAAAATCCCAGATGGCAGGTATTTCATCTATAAATGTTATCAGTGGCATATATCTAAAAAATATATTATCTTTACCTTTTGAAAAGATCGTTCTTAATAATCTGTGGTCTCTGTGTCCACAATTCTTATAGAGGTACTCCTTGCAGGCCGATTCCAGCCTCACAGTCCCAGAGTCCCACTGGCTGCTCTTCAACTAGCCCCCAGTCAACACAGACCACGTGTAGAAAGCAGCCTGTCCTCCAGAGTGCTAGGCACCTATGCAGCTGAATCTGGCCTCAGACCCAGCATTCTGTTACTAGCACTGAAAACATTTATAAAGTACCAAATAGGCTTCCATTGTAAGGTGTCTCCTGCCCTGGGGGCTGGGTTTGGGAATGTTGCCCCGACACTCCATCGATGTGGCTTAAGTGGGGATTTCTCCATCTCTCCACCCACTTTCCAGCCTTCCTATCAGAACTGGCCATGAGCACCAGCCACTTGCGTAGCTTTGTGGCAGGTGCTTTGACAAACTGGAGGGAGCAGAAACTCTGGCTTGGCCAGATGAGCTTACTGTTTAGGAAGGAGTTGAAGAAAACCTAGTTATTTACATAAACGACATTGCAACCTGAGTGTCTGACTACCTAGGCTACTTGAGAAAGCTATTGGGGGGTTGTCATGTGTCCACAGGTGGGCAGGATTGACGACACAGGAGTAACACAGGTTTTGAGCACACTGTTACATCCTAGTACGAGAGGGTGATGAACTTGGCTAACTGATACATGCCAGTTTCTGTTGCCTAACCACTTCCAGACAAGCATTGATTTAGCTTTGATTCTGTGGGCTAGCAGTTCAGGTTTGGTTCAGTTGGACAGACAGTTACAGTTGCTTATTCTGGCTCAGCTGTGCTCATTCAGAGGTGGGTGGTTAGCTTGCAGATCAGCCAGGACTGGCCCGTCAGAGCAGCCTCAGCAGGGGTGTCCAGGATGCACCCCATCTCTGCTCTGCAGAGTGCCTCATCCTCCATAGGATGCTAGCCAGGCTGTCCCTGTGATGGTTGTCAGAGGGTGGAATAAGCCTTTGAGGCTAGACTCAGAACCGTGCAGCATCATTTTTCCTGCACTTTACTGGCAGAAGCAGGTCACAAGGCTAACTCAGATTCTAGGAGTGAAGTTGTCTCCATCGTGTGCTGGAGGGTGCTGCAGAATCACATTTCAAGGGCACAGAATAACTGTGAACACATTTACAAACACTACCTCCTCGTGCTTTGCAGAGTCATGAATATATCAAAAGTCCGACGTTCACCCCAACAACCGGCCGTCACGAACATGGACTCTTCAATCTGTACCACGCAATGGACGGTGCCAGCCATTTACATGTGCTGGTTGTCAAGGAGTACGAAATGGCGATTTACAAGAAATACTGGCCCAACCACATTATGCTGGTGCTGCCCAGCATCTTCAACAGCGCTGGAGTGGGTAGGTGTCTGCTAACACTCTGCTCAACACGGCGTTTGTGCAGGAAGAGAGAAAATTCTAGAGGTGAAAGAGTTAAATGTGTGACAACAAGCCTTTTGGTTTTGGACTTTTAAAGGTATTTTGATTCGTTTTACTTTCTCGGTGATCGGTTATCAATTTAATTCATATTTGCAGTGATTAGAAAAAAAGGGGTAAGACAGATGAACATGCACACAACTTGGAAAGCTGCCTTTTCCTCTCTCTAGCTTTCTCTCTCGAGTTGATGGCTGTGGTCAGTGGCAGGTGACACCTATTGGGACAATTGGAGCAGCTTCTCTAGGGGGCCCTGACCGGCGGGTCTCACTGGGCTCCGGGTGGGTGGCGAGGGTGCTCAGGCCTGAGTTGGCTGGTTTTGCCTGTCACAGGTGCTGCCCATTTCCTCATCAAGGAGCTGTCCTACCATAACCTGGAGCTCGAGCGTAACCGGCAGGAAGAGCTGGGGATCAGGCCGCAGGACATCTGGCCCTTCATCGTGATCTCCGACGACTCCTGTGTGATGTGGAACGTGGTGGATGTCGGCTGTGCTGGGGACAGAAGCAGGTGAGGTAGCCCGAGAGCTTTGCCGCTCCCCACCCTACAGACAGTGACACATGGGCATGTCCGTCTCGGAGGACCAGAGGCCCTGCTCTCAGAAGATGCTGTGGGCAGGGGCCAGAGCCTGGGTGCAGCACAAGTGGACACCCATTTCAAGCCTGGCTTGCTTTAAATTTTAAAAAATTATTCTTGATGTCAGTGCCTGTGGCTCAGAGGAGTAGGGCGCTGGCCCCCTATGCCGGAGGTGGTGGGTTCAAACCCAGCCCTGGCCAAAAAAAAAAAAAAAATTGTTCTTCAATTCTGCAGAAAATCCCATACTGCAAACTAAGTGTGACATATACATACAAAAAGGGAAGTATAATACAGCCACAGACAGGTTCATAAACTGAGCACACCCATTTAATTAACCCCCACATCAGGAAAGGGTCATCCTTCTGCAGAAGCCCCACCCTGCCCACCAGCCTAACTGCTGACTCCTAGCTTGGGGTTTATCTGCTGTGTGACTTTCAGCAAACGGTGATATTCATTTGGGTTTGAGCCCCCTCGTTTCTGAAAGGGCTGTTAATGGCCTGTGCTGGAAGTCTGTTGTGAGGAGTAAGAGAATTATGGCTTGTACGTGTGTTCGGCACGTGGAGGAAGCAGGGTGTTTGGCCCCTGTGGGTCTGTGCTGGGCTCTAGCCACACTGGCCTGAGTGTGCCTGTGGTGCAGTCACCAGGCCGGGGCCCTCTTGCTGCTGCCTACATGTCAACCTCTGGGTCCCCCTCCCCCCTTCGCGCAGGGAATTTTCCTGGTCAGAGCGGAACGTCTCTTTGAAGTACATCATGCAGCACATCGAGGCATCCCCCAACATCACCCACTATGCCCTGCTTGGCCTGCGCAAGTGGTCCAGCAAGACCAGGGGCAGCCAGGTGCGTGAGCCCTTCTCCCGCTGCCACGTGCACGACTTCATCATCCTGAATGTGGACCTGACCCAGAACGTGCAGTACAATCAGAACCGGTGAGCGCCGCTCCTGGTGGGGGGGCAGTGGGCCCCGTGCACAGAGCTGTGGTGAGAGGCCGCCTCAGGCTGGCCCTGGGCAGCCCCTTCCCCTCTGCCTGAGAGCCACCCAGGCCAGGGCTTCCCCCGGCAGCCTCCAGCCCTCAGCGTTGAGTGCCCTGGAATTTTGCACATTCGCATGAGGTCATTTAACTCCAATCAGCCCTCACAGACTGCTTTAGTGAGTGAGTTGCTGATGTGTTGCTCTTGATCCATCGGATTTTGGTGTCCTAGCACCTCAAGGACAGGATGAAGTGATTTCCGTAGCGATTTCTCCAGAATAACTCACACGCCAGTGCTTGTTGCACGGCGTGGTGTGCCAGGCAGTGGGCACATGGGCCAGGGTGGCCTGCCGGGGAGACGGGTCTGCTGGGAACGTGGGTCCTGCCACTCACCGGCTTTGCAGTTTAGGTGGGTGGCTGACCTCTGAGTGTTCTTTTCCTCAGTTTTAAAACGTGGCTGGTATTTTTGGCCGCAGAGTGTGGTGGTGTTTCTTTCTGACAGCTCAGAGGGGCAATGTGGGTGACGTCATCACACGGCGCTGGCAGTTGGCATGAGGTCACCATACAGCAGTCTTTGTGCGGTCTAGGTCATAGGTGCACGTGGCCTCTCCTGGTAACAGGCCTCGCCGTCAGCCACGTTTGTTCCCTGGTCTGCTTTGCTGTGTATCCCTATTAGACTAAGGTCTGGGGGCAGCATGGAGCCCACCGCTCGGCTCCCTGGGACAGGACCCACGCTCCAGGTGTTGGGGGCAGGGACAGGCATGGGCTGCGTCCCCTCAGACCCGCTCATCCTCTGTCCTGGGCAGGTTCATGTGCGATGACGTGGACTTCAACCTGCGGGTGCACAGCGCCGGCCTCCTGCTCTGCAGGTTCAACCAGTTCAGCGTGATGAAGAAGCAGATCGCGGTGGGCGGGCACAGGTCCTTCCACATCACCTCCAAGGTGAGCAGCTTACTGCTGTGCAGGCCTCTGCATCTGCCCCCGGGCTGCTGCGGCATGGAAACCGAGGCCAGGGGCCGTGGGCAGGACACGGCAACTCGTTCTCAGAACTAGGGCAAGCTTGACACCAGGTAACGTGTGCACACTTCCACCGAGGCTGGGAAGTGAGACTCCACCAGATTTCTCTTCCTCTCTCTGATTCTGACCCCACCCTGTAGCTTCTGCTCAGTGCGAGACCGTCACCAAGGCTTCCTTTATGGGCTTAGGTTGAGGGCCACGCGCTTCTCTGGCCTGGGACAGTGCCTGGCCAAGTAACTGACGGGCTTTGCAGGCCGGCTCTATGGCCATGCTGTCTGTCCACAGCCCAGCCAGGTGAGCCAGGGGTGAGGACAGACGTGATCCCTTTATGCCCATTCTAGCCAAACAGGCCTGGAGAATTTAAGATGAAGATCATAGCAATACTGGAGAGCTGTGTGTCCTCCGGGGAACCATGCAGGTTGAGTGTCTCTGCTTGAAGGTCTCCCTGATCCTGTGGGGCCCTTTCTCTGTCACCCCTCTGTCTGCCTTGAATCCTGTCTTGATGCTAGCAGCCAGTTTCCAACCAGCTGCCTTTCCCAGCCTCTGTCCTTCCCGGGCTCTGCTGACTCCTAGTATAGTTACCTGCCCTGGGCTAGGGCACGGCTAGCTTTAAGCACCAGCCCCACCCCCACCCCTAGAGGAAGGGACGGCGCCTTCTCTGCCAGTGGAAGCCCATCCGCACGTCTTAGAGTAGCAGGACCTTGCAATGAAAAGCCTACACTTCCAGAGGAACTCGGGAATCACAGTTAGGCCCCCCACCCACTAGCACCATTAAGAGTTTTAAATTGAAATTGTGTTAGATTCGTAATTTAATTTGGGGAAAAGCAAGACTGTCTTCTAAGCTAGAAGAACTCAGTGGAGAGGGTGCTGTAGAGAGTGAGGAGAGTGGCCAGAGGGGTTGGGGAGGTAGGGAGAGTTCTAGACTTGTCTCTAGGAGTCATTGTAGGGTGTCCATCAGAGGATTTGATTATTTTTACTTCTGTATATTAAGTAGAGCATGGAAAACAAGCCCATGATGGAGTGAGCACTCTCGGCCTGAGTGTCCACCTGGGGGGGAGGGGCAGTGGGGGTGGGCATCCATGTCCAGGTCCCAGTAGCTGGCCCTCCCTGACACAGAAGTCACTGGGTGTGGGGAGCTCCCCAGGTCCACATGGTCTCCTGTTTGCAATAGACCAGACAGCCAGACTCCTGCAATTTTGATTAAAAACTCTCAGTGGTACTAGTGGGGTGGGGCTGGGGGGAGGGGGCCTAACTCTGCCGCATGGAATGATCAGTGTCTATGATTCTTACTGAGCTCATTGGTTAGGTTTTACATGTCCAACCTTGGTAGAACTTCATTCTTCTCAACAGAGGGTTTCATTCTTTATGTGTTTCCCACTTACATCATTCCCCTGAGCAACATGACCACTGCTGGGGCCACCCCAAGCCCTTGGGTCCAGCCTACAAGCCTCAGGAGTGCCCTTTCCCACACCAGCGACTGAGGGTGGCCTGACACCCCTCGTCCCACGCAGGTGTCCGAGAACGCCGCCGCAGTTGTGCCGGCCCAGTACATCTGTGCCCCCGACAGCAAGCACACGTTCCTCGCGGCTCCTGCCCAGCTCCTGCTCGAGAAGTTCCTCCAGCACCACAGCCACCGCCTCTTCCCACTCTCCCTGAAGAACCATGGCCACCCCGTGCTGTCCGTTGACTGTTACCTTAATCTGGGTTCTCAGGTGATTTTCAGAGGGGGCTCTGTGGAAGGGATAAATCTGAGACTCCTAGCACAGATGGGCTAGAACCAGGACTCTGAGTCCTAACTGGACCACCACTTCGTCACTGGTGCTCACCACCACCCCCCGACAGTTGGTCACATCCAGGCTGAGAGAGCCCAAGTGGCCCAGAGGTAAGAGGTTAGTAGCCAAACCCAGTTCTGATGCCGAACCATTTCTACAGATAAATCTGGATGAATCTTCTAGAACCGTGGTTCTCAACCTTTCTAATACCACGACCCTTTAATATAGTTTCTTATGTTGTGGTGACCCCTAGCCATAACATTATTTT
>CAUYON010002130.1:0-10981 GCA_963573935.1 Arctocebus calabarensis
CAACATCCCTTCATGATCAGAACACTAAAGAAAATGGGAATAGAGGGGACATTTCTTAAATTGATAGAGGCCATCTACAGCAAACCCACAGCCAACATTGTATCGAATGGAGTTAAATTGAAATCATTCCCACTTAGATCAAGAACTAGGCAAGGTTGCCCATTGTCCCCATTGCTCTTTAACATTGTAATGGAAGTTTTAGCCATTGCAATTAGGGAAGAAAAGGCAATCAAGGGTATCCGCATAGGATCAGAAGAGATCAAACTTTCACTCTTTGCAGACGAAATGATTATATATCTGGAAAACACCAGGGTTTCTACTGTGAAGCTCTTAGAAGTGATCAAGGAATACAGCGAGGTATCAGGCTACAAAAAACTGAAAACTTTTCCTCTTAGAACTGGAACCAGACAAGGTTGTCCTCTGTCACAATTACTATTCAACATAGTGCTGGAAGTTCTAGCCAATACAATTAGGCAAGACAAGGAAATAAAGGGCATCCAAATGGAAGCAGGGGACGTCAAACTCTCCCTCTTTGTTGATGATATGATCTTATACTTAGAGAACACCAAATACTGAACGACAAGACTCCTGGAAGTCATAAAAACAAAACAAAACTAAACTAAACTAAACTAAACTAAACAACAACAAAAAGAACAGTAATGTCTCAGGATATAAAATCAACGTCCACAAGTCAGTAGCCTTTGTATGTCCCAATAACAGCCAAGATGAGAAGCTAATTAATGACACAACTCCCTTCACCATAGTTTCAAAGAGAATGAAATACCCAGGAATATACCTAACAAAAGAGGTGAAGGACCTCTATAAGGAAAATTATGAACCATAAGAAAGGAAATAGTAGAGGACATTAACAAATGGAAGCTCATACTATGTTCTTGGCTGAGAAGATTCAGCTTTGTTAAAATGTCTATGCTTCCCAAAGCAATCTTCTGATTCAATGCCATGCCTATTAAAGTACCCAACTCATACTTTTAAGACTTGGAAAAAATGATTATACATTTTTCAGAAACCAGAAAAAAACCTGTATAGCTAAGGCAGTTCTTAGTAATAAAAATAAAGCTAGGGGCATTAGCATACTGTACTACAAAGCCATAGTGGTCAAGACATCATGGTACTGGCACAAAAATAGAGACATAAACATTTGGAGTAGAATAGAAAACCAGGAAATGAAACTAACAACTTAATAATCTTTGATAAACCAACCAAGAACATACAATGGGATAAAGACTCTGTACTCAATAAATCGTCCTGAGAGAACTGGATATCCACGTGCAAAAAACTGAAACTTAACCTGCACTTCTCTCCACTCACAAAAATATACTCAAGATGAATAAGGGACTTAAATTTAAGGCATGAAATGATAAAATCCTCAAAGAAATAATAGGAAAAACAATGGAAGATATTGGCCTGGGGAAAGACTTTATGAAGAAGACTGCCAAGCAATTGCAATAACAACCAAAATGAACAAATGAGACTTATTTAAACAAAAAGCTTGTCTACAGCTAAGGAGACCACAACCAAAGAAAATAGACAACCTACACATTGTGAAAGGATATTGGCATATTTTGAATCAGACAAAAGCTTAATAACTAGGATTTATGGAGAACTTAATCCACATGAAAAAAGTCAATAATCCCATATATCAATGAGCAAGAGAGATGAATAAAACTTCTCTCAAGAAGACAGATGAATGGCTAGAAAACATGTGAAAAATGCTCATCATCCTTAATTATCAGAAAAGTGCAAATCAAAACTACCCAAGATATCATCTAACCCCAGTGAGAATGGCCCACATCACAAATCTCAATACTGCACATGCTGGCTTGGGTTTGGAGAGAAAGGAACACTTTTACACTACTGGTGGGATTGCACACTAATACAACCTTTTTCAAAGGAAGTAGGGAGAACCCCCAAAGAATTCAAGCTAGACCTCCTGATTGATCCTACAATCACATTATTGGGTATCTATCCAGAAGGAAAAAAAAAAATTATTATAAGAACACTTGCCATAGACTGTTTATCCGAGCTCAATTTACAGTTGCCAAAATGTGGAAACAGCCTAAATGCCCCCCAACCCAGAAATGGATTAACAAGCTGTGGTACATGTACACCATGGAATACTATTCACCTATTTAAAAAATGGAGATTTCACAGCATTGTGTTAACCTGGATGGAAGTGGAACACATTATTCTTAGTAAAGCATCACAAGAATGGAGAAGCATGAATCACAGATATTTAATCTTGATTTGAGGATAATTAATGACAATTAATGAAATGGTGGGAGTGGAAAAAGGGTAGAGCACAGAGAGAGAGCAAGAAGGGGGGAAGGCAGTGGGAGAAAGGAGGAGCAGAGAGAGGGAAGGAGGGAGCAGGGTGGGGTCTCAATGTGTGACACATCTTGTACCCTCAATGAAGCCCTGACAATAAAAAAATAATAGAAATCTCTTCATGTTGAGTTTTTTCCCTTAACAAATATGAAGTGACAGTCCTTATCTTTCCTTACCTTTGTTTGTTTAAAGCTGATTATATCTGCAAATAAAATTACACCCCCTACTTTTCTATGATTTTTAATTTGCCTGAATTATAGATGTCCCTCCCTTCACCCTCAGTCTATTTTTATCTTTTAAAGTAAGATGAGCTTCTTATATGCAACAGATATATGCCTGGGTTTTTGTATTCACTCAGCTAAACTGTGTGTCTTTAGAGGAAAATTTAAACCATTCACATCAATTGAGAGTATGGATAAACATGGTACTGCTTTGGTTGTCATGGTTTTCAAGTGTTGAGTGGATATTTTTAATTCTTTCACCATTATGGATGTCAGGTTTTGTTCAAGGCTTTCTGAATGAGTTTACTTTTGTGGTAGACTGTTAAGGTGATGATTATGGAGGACAGGTCTAAGAATATCCTGGAAGACAGGTTTAGTTATGGCAAATTTCTTCATGAGTAAGTCAGTAAAGTATTTGATTTCTCCATCACAAATGAAACTTGATGTAGCTGGATACAGGATCCTGGGCTGAAAGTTGTGTCTTTTAGGAGATTGAAGGTCAATGATCATCCTCTTTTGGTTTGAAAAGTTTCCACTGTGAGAGATCTGCAGGCATTCTTATATTCTTCCCCTTGTAGGTTATACTTTTTTTTTTTAATGTATGGCTGCTTACAGAATTCTCTCCTTCATCTTAACTTGAGCAAAGTTAATTATAATATGTCCAGGAGATGCTTTGTTAGATTGAGTCATGCTAAGGTTCTGAAAGTGTCTGCTATCTGAATTTCTGTATCTTTTGCCATGCTTGGGAAATTCTCCTCCAGTATATCTTGGAGTGGAGTGTCTGTGTCTTTAGGACCATCCTCTTGTCCTTCAGGAATTCCTGTAAGGTGAATGTTTGCTCTTTTGGAGTGGTCCCATAGCACTCTCAGGGATTGATACATTTTTGCTCTCCACCTCTCTGCCTCTTTAAGCATTTGGAAGCATGCAAAAGTTTTGTGTTTAACTTCAGAGATTCTTTCTTCTGCCCTCTCTATTCTATTACTGAGGGATTCTACTGTATTTCTCTGTTCTTTGAAGTCTGCAATTTCTTTGCTCATTATGTCTAAATTCTTGGAGATTTTGTCTTTGAAATCACTGATTTCTTGAGACAACTTTTGAACTACTCCTTGAATTTCTAGTTCTAAATTTACTTTTATTCTATTAACCTTATTTGCCATCCACGTTCTGAACTCTATTTCTGACATTTAAAACATTTGTTTATGGATGGCATCTTCTGTTGTATCTCCTATGCCATTACTTGGGGGATTTGATCTACTCTGATTATTCACATTGTCAGAGACTTCCGCTGGTTTCCGCTGGTTTTGCCTCATGATTATTTTTCAGTTTGGCTATAGAAACTGGTAAGGTGAAATTGGATTGAGAGTTCCTGGAGTTGACAGTAACCAGCTCTTTACCAAAGAGCTGGGACTGATGATTGTGGCTTTTCCCCTACACCTTACAAAGGTCCCTATCAGTACTGCAGCCTGAGACTCTGGGGACCCTCTGTGATGTAGCTACCTATCTCTGTCTTGTATTAAGCCAGCCTCTATCCAATCCTAGTGAATAAGTGGCTTTGGGCTGAAATCTCAGCTGGGGAAATATACAAACAATTAAGACATACCACTGCCCATGGACAACAACTGAAAGAGGAGAATCAGTTCCTCTCACTACAACATAACCAGGGGTTCACCTTGGAGGGACTTTAGGTAGCCAGCCCAGATGAAGAGTTCTAAACCAATTTTCTTGGGCAGTACAATTGCTGCTCAAGTTGGAGAGTTCAAAAGGTCTCCAGCAACCTGATGACAGGGGACAACTGAAAGCTCAAGTGTGACGTTCTCCGGTGCTCTATGGAGTTAATCCAGGGAAATTGGCACCTCCTTCCCTACCTTGCATCCCTGCCACACCCAGTCACTGGTAACTCCATGGGGCTATGGCCTAGTTCCCTCTAATGAGCAAATGCTCTGGGGATTTGCACCTGTAAGAGTCAAAGGGGAGTCAGTGCCTCCTTGGCTGGGCTTACACAGTCTGCCAACAATAGGCTGTGAGAGCTGAAACCTTTCTCCCTCTGGTTCTCATTGTAAACAGAGGATTGTTCCACCTCAGTCTGTTCCAAGCTGGGGGTTAATGTTGCAGCATGTGATTCTCTCCATCAGAGATTGCACATTTGCCCCAGTCACATTTCTCCTTAGAGGTCTGGCTCCTCCAGAGGTCCATTGAATCATGGAAGTGTCACTCCCAATTTTTTTTTTTTGAGACAGATCCTCAAGCTTTCACCCTGGGTAGAGTGCATGGCATCACAGCTCACAGAAACCTCCAACTCCCAGGCTCAGGTGATTCTCCTGCCTCCACCTCCCAAGTAGCTGGGACCACAGGTGCCTGCCACAATGCCTGGCTATTGTTTGGTTGCAGCCATCATTGTTTGGCAGGCCTGGACTGGATTCGAACCCACCAGCTGAGGTGTATGTGGCTGGCACCTTAGCCGCTTGAGCCATAGGTGCCAAGCCATCACTCCCAAATTTGACCTTAGTGGGAGTGTACTACCATGTCAGAGGTGCCACCATAGATACTGCAGACAGGAGTGCCACAGCAGATGCCACCGATAGGGTTGCCCCTACCAATAGGTGCTGCCACTATCAGAGGTGTCGCTGTGGTTGGAAGACAGATCTCAGCACTGCAGATAAACAAAGTCATAAAATCCATTGGAGGTTAACTTGATGGGCACATAAAATGCAGATAAACAAAGTCATAAAATCCATTGGAGGTTAACTTGATGGGCACATAAAAAACTTAAAAGAATAAGTTTTCCTGCAGCTTTAGATTTTTATTTAGATTTCTTGCACAAATAGTTGACGTATGTTTTAGAAAGAATATAAAGCAGAAAAACATTTGTTGTTGTGCAGACTTGATGTCGCAACTTAGGTTTAGAATTGGATAGAAGAATTTAGGTAATGGTAAATGTTTTAGATCATTGATTAGGTGCATACATGACAACCAGTGTATAGAAGGTGGCCAGAAATAAAGATGTTTTGCTACATGCCATCTGAGCTGTAATCTGCCTCTTGCTACTTCCACATTGCAAAAGCGAGCTTGCACCTGAGGCAAAGCTGCTGTCCACTCGCAACTTCGGTCACACAACACTTTGAGACTGAAAATGACTGGTGGGTAAGCAAACACATTTAAAAAACTGATTTGTTCCACAGTCCTCAGCTTGGATTGGCATCCCAACAATGTTTTGCTGATAGTGGGATCATGTGACTTCAAATGCAGAGTGTTTTCTGCCTATATTAAAGAAGAGGATGGAAAGCCAGCCAGTATGCCCTGGGGCAGAACTGATCAGCTGATGTCAGAGTTTGGGGGAAGTGGCACAGATGGCTGTGTCCATGGGGTCAGCTTCTCCACCAGTGGGAGCTGCCTGGCCTGGGTCAGTCAAGAGAGCATCATGTGTGTTGCTGATGCCTCAAAAAGTGTACAAGTCTCAACTCAGAAAACAGAGTTCCTGCCACTCCTGAGTGTATCATTTGTCTCAGAGAATAGCATTGTGGCTGCTGGCTATGACTGCTGCCCACTGCTCTTTAGATGATCCCAGTTGCTTGATCTTTGTGTCCAAGTTAGACATTCCAAAACAGAGCATCCAGCATATGTCTGCCATGAAACGTTTCTGCAATGTGGACAAGAGGGCCATGAACAAGGACCACAATGCAGCCCTGGAGATGCTGCACCAAAATAGCATCACTCAAGTGTCTATTTATGAAGTGAATAGGTAAGATTGTTGTGAATTACACACTACTGGCATCAGTGGAGCCATGACAATTTGGGATTTCAAGACCTTAGAATCCTCTATCCAGGGTCTTTGGATAATGTGAAACCAAGTGAGCCTCTGCCATACAGTACAACAAACAGTGGCTGACTGTAGGTCTGCCATTGGTTGGTGAATAAAGCCAGCCCCAAGGAAACACTAAAAACACATATTGTGCAAATATTGTGTGGTTTTGTTTGAGTATACAATTTGTGAAAGTGTTGATTTTTTTTTTAAGCAGCAGTGTTTTTTTTTTTTTTTTTTTTGCTATTTCATTCCATTCTTGACCAAAGCTTCCTTTAAGTCAGTGGTTCTCAACCTTCCTAATGCCTCCTAATGCTGTTACCCTTTAATACAATTCATCATGTTGTGGTGACCCCAACCATAAAATTATTTTTGTTGCTACTTCATAACTGTAATTTTTCTACTGTTATGAATCATAATGTAAATATCTGATATGCAATTTGTATTTTCATTGTTGCAAAGGGGTCATGACCCACAGGTAGCAAATTGCTGCTTTAAGTAGTTTATCATGGAGAATTGTCACACTAATTTAAAGGAAAGAGTGAGGGAGATATGTAAATTTTTCCAGGAGAAAATTAAATTAAAACACTGAATGTTAAACAGTTTGATGAAAATATTTCAGATTGTATATGAAACCAGCACATTGTACCCCTTGATTGCATTAATTTACATAGCTATGATTTAATTAAAAAATTTTAAAAAACTTAGAAAAAAGAAAATGGGGCAATTATCTTTTAATTACTGGAAAAGCTTATGAGGCTTGTCTGAAAAATCCTATTTTGACTTTAAATCATTTAGCTAAAGCTGGCTATCAGGTCTCCAGATTTAAGGCTTAAATTTGCCAAAAAATCTATTAAATTGTTGGACTGCCTTATAGAACCAAGTAAAAGGAGTTTATTAACTGGATGATAGAATATAATTATGCAAGCTCCTGGCCCCAAATGAAAAGTCAGCTAAGAGGTTTCTTAGGGATGGCAGGGTATTGCTGTGTTTGGATCCCCAACTTTGGACTAATAGCCAAACCTATGTATGAGGCCTGAAAAAAGCCAGAAGATGAGCCTTTAAATTGGGATGGAGATTATAAAAAGGATTTTCAGACTTTAAAGACTCTGACTAATACACCATCCCTTGTCCTCCCAAGCCTTTCTTCCTGTGCATGTATCAGAGTGGGCCTGGGGGTACTGCTCCAACTGGTGAGGATGGAAAACCAAATAGTGGCCTCCTTGTTTCATAAACGTGAGAAAACATCAGCTGTCTGGCTGCCTTGTCTGAGAGCTGTGGTTTCTACCTGTGAGCTCCTTAAAAAGGTAAATAAATTTATTCTGGGCCAGGTCATGACTGTGTATGAGCCTCACCAAAATCTGACTTTCTTGCAGCAGAAGGGAGCATGTGGCTAACAGCAGGATGGATGGGAAGGTATCCAGCCCTCCTTTTGAATAATCTGAAATCACCTTAAGAGTAAGTAAATAAATTGAGTCCTGCCACTTTACTACCTGACTCAAATGCAGGCCTGATCAAACATGACTGTATTGAGATAATTCAAGTATTTTATAGCCTGTTAGACATACAGAGCAGTCCCTTGGAGTTGGTAGATGAGTGGAAGGTCTACAGTGACATTTACCCATAGACAAGACTGGAGAGTGCAGAGCTTCAGGGAGGTTGAAGAACGTGATAGAGACCTGTCTGGGCCGGACTGAAGATGGTGCCTTTATTGAAGACAGTTGGAGGACCTTTCTATATGGGGCCTTGGGGGTGGGAAAATTCCACTGTCTGCTAGAGGATTTTGATGGACTAGCTCTTTTGGTGCAAAGTTTTGGGGTGGGGCTAACTAGGTCCTTTATAGTCTTTTGTTCTAGAAGGGGAGTACAATGAGGAGGATTCATGTAGGCCCTCAACATTCCTGACTCCTGTTAAGAGGGGTGGTGGGGATAATGGTAAATCCTCTGAAACTGCTTCTACCAAGTACAGCCGTAGCTATCCTCAGTGTAATGCATCAGATGTTGGAAGGGCTGTTCAGGGTTGGGGTCATATTGGGAGAGGGCTTGGGGAGTATTGGGGATTGTGTTGCAGAGGTTCTGCATAGGAAAACCATGCCAAAATCATCCAGGCAAGTGAAAAAATGGATGGAAAGGAGCAGTTCCTGAGTTTCTGAATATTTCTTAGTGGCTACTTCAGTATCCTAGGTGGAAAGGGTTCCTTGCAGAGTTGCTCTGGTGAGAGCCTGCACAGTCACTGGTGTAACAGAGTGCTTCTTGGGGGAAGAGACAGAGCTTAGTTTGTTCTAGGTGGTAAGTGAGGTTGTCAGTGAGTATGGGGATAAAAGGGCAAGAGGCTTGAGAGTAAAGATTGGGTAGCAGGTCTGCCTTGGCAAAAGGGGGGTTCCAGATTTGGGTTTAGCAACCAATAAGAGTGGAGGGAAGAGATGAGCAAGAGACAAAGAGCAGAGGCTGAAAGAAGGGTGGGAAGGAGAGAAAAAGGAGCGACAGAACAAGAGAATGGCATGACATCTTAAAGAGATGAAGACTATCACTTATGAGGTCCAGTGGGTAGCTGAATTAAGTGGGAAGGGGGGAGGATAGAAAATAATAATTTCAGCCAAATTAATAAAGTATTGTGAATGTGAATGCCTGTGTCTGTTTTGACTCAGGCAAAGTTGAAGATAGACATTTTTTCCAGGTGTGTCTGATCCTTAGGTGTGATTATTCATCCAGCCTGGACACTCAGAAACTCCTTGAGACTTAAAGGACCAACCTCAAATAGCAAATACATTACTCAGAATTAAAAACAAATCATGCTAATGTCTGATTTGTTAGACTAAAGTCATACTTCCAGACTTTAGGTTATACCAGTAGTTCTCAACTTCCTAATGCCATGACCCATTAATACAGTTCCTGTGGGTTATGACCCACAGATTGAGAAGAGCTGGGCTATACTATAAATCTATAGTGATCAAAACAACCTGGTACTGGAACAAAAATAGAGAGATAGATTTATGGAACAGAATAGAGAAGCAAGAGATGAACCCAGCCAGTTATAGTCATTTGATCTTTTATAAGTCTAACAAAAACATTCATTGGAGGGAAGATTTCCCATTTAAGAAATGGTGCTAGGTGGACTGGCTGGTGACCTATAGAAGAATTTGTGGGGTTAGAAATCCCCACATGTATGTCTCATGTACTTCTCATTTGAGTAAGCCACTAATGGGTTAAACTGGCTTTTGCCTTCACAGAAAAAGCAATAGATTTGGGCAACCCTAAGGCAAACACAAAGACTGTTTTTTGGTTATCTGGGAACAGATACTTTGAAGTTTTTTCAGCCATTGTCTCCTAGGTTCTTGCCTGGATGCTTGGTCCAGAGGTTGACAAAATGTCTTTACATTTTGTCAAATGCCTAAAGATCTTATCACTGTGAGGAAACAAAGTCAAAGACCCATTTAAGGTTAACTTGTTAAGTACGGGAGGAAATAGTTCTCCTACAGTTCTGTCTCTCTCTTATTTTATGTAGATTTTTTTTTAAGACCTAATAGTAGAAGAGTATTGTGCTGTTTTCCAGGACAGGATCTGCCACTTAAGTTTAAAGTCAAATAATGAATATTGTAAATCACAGATTTAAGTGTCCACATGACTGCAAAAGTATATAAGGTAGTGAGAAATAAAGTTAAGCGGCTATTTGCCACAAAAAAGCTTGTAGCCTGCTTCTTGTGCTCTTAACATTGCATTGCAGATCTACACCTGAGGTAAAGCTATAGCCCCTCACGTCTCCGGTCACGCAACATAATTGGCACAGTCGGCAGGATCCAGGAGAAACACAAGAGGGCTAGAGGATTCCCCAGACGCTGAGTTGGAGGACGGCCGCCTCCACCCGAACACATTGGAGAAATCTTCACTGAAGCCTCTTGAGGTAGGTTTGAGAACTCTGTAACCAAGGCAGTTGGGTGGCCACGCAGTTGCACGTGGGACGTCCTTGGCATTGCAAGAAGCATAGGGGGAAATAATATGAGTACTCAACTCAGTGTTTCTTTAGAAGACGAATATATAGCCATGCTAAAATTATTAATTTCTTCCACTAAAATCCCTGTTAAAGCTAGCAGTTTGAGAGAGCTATTTCGTGTTGTGGTTAAGCATTGTTGTTGGTTTACACCTGAAAAGAAAGTTCAATTGAATATGAAAGTGTGGAAGAAATTAGGGAGGGCTTCGCCTTGCACTCACCAAAAAGGAGATTTTATTAGCAGGGAAGTTTGGGCCACATATCAGTTGCTTTATATGGCTCAGGAACCATTTCAGCCATGCTCAGAAGTGTCCTCAGAGTCAGAGGATAATAGGGCTGACGAGCCACTACCCCCACCTCCTCCCTCAGGAGAGGAGAAGGAGGTGGAAAGACTAGGGGAGCCTGAGCATGAGTATGCTAATCCGGTAAATCCAGATGCTGACTCTGATCAGCCTGTTAAAACTGCTAAGAAATTTGTTGGTGATCTTATCAGCTTAGATAGTGATGCTGAAAGTTGCCCTGATTTAGTGGAAACAAATGAAGAAATAATATCAAAAGATACTGAATTTGAGCATTTTAAAAAAGCCATGGCTGAAGGATTTCAAACTATAAATAAGAGGTTATCATT
>CAUYON010002131.1:0-38441 GCA_963573935.1 Arctocebus calabarensis
GGCGCCTATAATCCCAGCTACTTGGGAGGCAGAGGCAGGAGACTCGCTTGAGCCCAGGAGTTGGAGGTTGCTGTGAGCTATGATGCCACAGCACTCTATCCAGGGTGACAGCTTGAGGCTCTGTCTCAAAAAAAAAAAAAAGAAAAATCGTCTGTCTGACCAGGTCAATTTCCAATACACCAGCAGGTCGTACTGAAGTCTTGCAAGTGGGGAGGGCAGAATGAGAAGAAAAGGGGCACTAAGACCAATCCACCATCATATTTCAGGGGTCTGCAAAGGAAGACAAGTCTACAAGGAATACCGCAAAACAGCAGAGAAGGAGAAGATGGCACGGAAGCTAAAGGAGGGAGAATTTCAGAGTATAGAGAGAGGTACAGGAAAATATCAGCTGAAAAGTAACCTCTAGGCTTTTCCATTAGGTAGCCACTGGTGACCTCAGCACAAGCTGTTT
The DNA here is from genome assembly GCA_963573935.1 of Arctocebus calabarensis. Lineage (NCBI taxonomy): Eukaryota > Metazoa > Chordata > Mammalia > Primates > Lorisidae > Arctocebus > Arctocebus calabarensis. The sequence continues at coordinate 452 of CAUYON010002131.1, forward strand.
TGGTGCATTAGCAAGGATAGAAGTTGTATTTCATGAATGCAGAATGGATGGAGAAGGGAGAAAATAGAGACAGAAGACAAATCACTCTTTTCAAAGTTTCATAGGGCCTGGCTGCACCAAAATTCAGTATTATAGATTGTGTCCCATATGTAACATAACATCAACCAACCAGTCAATATTTATCATGAGCTAATTATGTGCAAGCAAATGTGCCAAAGTACTCTGAGTATAAAAAAGGCACGACATTGCCCTCGCTAAAAAGGATACAACTACAAAGGAGAAAGCATGCAAATTCCTAACTGCATTTTTAAAAGAAAGCCCTTCAAAAAACCCTAAAAAATCAGATTATCACATTAATTTTAAAAAATAGGTTGGCCTTTATTAGCTTTTTGAGAATTGTACAAAGAATATATGTGCATGATTTTTAAAAAAAATAAAGAAAATGTATTCTATTTAAAAAGAACTATAAAACAAATCTTGTATATGAAACAAAAGCAGTTCTGTGAATGAATATATTTGGAAGCCTTTGGATTAGGAATATAGCACAAGAGTCTTATATTCATTATAAAAGATCTCAGCTTTAGTTCTTTTGCATATAGAAAGGATAATTACATTATCTTACCAGCCACAGGTAGATGAGTTTGGCTTCAATACAGTGTCTGCAAAGTATTATAGTAAGTGCATTCTTTATTCACAGTTCAGCAAAATCAGCAATGGCCATTGCCATCATAACTTTCATCCCCTCCTCCTTTGACCTTCAGTGAAGATTTCTCACATGTAATAAAAGAACTCTCAAATTAGCCAGTTGTTGTGGCAAGTGTCTACAGTCTGAGCTACTAAGGAGGCTGAGGCAGGAGGATCACTTGAACCCAGAAGTTTGAGGTTGCTGTGAGCTAGGCTGATGCCATGGCACTCTAGCTGGGGCAATAGAGTAAGATTCTGTCTCCAAAAAAAAAAAAAAAAGGTATCCTCATTGTTCTAGAAATGGTTTTTCACTATCCTGTTTTTCAACAGCTTTCTCATCAGAGGCTAATTCTGATTCAAGTGGACTAAAAAACTGGCCACCAAAAAGACTATTAGGTTCTATAAGTTCTCCTTTTTGGCAGAATCCTGACGCCTGAGAAGCCTTTTCTTTTGATGTCTCTGGTGGCAGCACCCGGAGCCAAGCATCAACTCAGGCAAATAAGAATGAAATGAGGGGAGCACAGGGGCAAAAAGACATACGTTATGTCTACTTTCCGGGAGTAATTGTTGGACAGGATTGTCTCTTCTCTAAAGAAGAAACTTTCTATTAACTTTTAATTCTGTTATCCACAATAGGGTGACAAATAAGAGATCAAAGTTAATACATGAGCAGAAAGACTTTGAGCAACACTGAATCCGCCTGTCCTTAACTTTCACTGACATTCCTGGCCTTGACTTGTGTGAGGCTGATACAATAAAAACCCTGCCAGGCTTGAATGCTGTGGTTCCCACAGAGAGGGTTCTCCACATAGTCTGGCAAATGGTTTATACCTGAAGGAGGGTTAGGGGAGCCTTTTCCCTGTTCCCCATTCCCTAGATCAGTGGTTCTCAACCTTCCTAAAGCCGTGGCCCTTTAATACAGTTCCTGTGGGTCACGACCCACTGGTTGAGAACTGCTGCCCTAGATGGTTCTCAGATTGACCTTTATCAATGACTCAGGGCCAGTAACTGCAGTCTGACCAGAGAGTGGGCCTTCTTGGACAGCAAGAAGCCTTTTAAATATACTGACACAATGAACTGCATGTTCATTGGTGAATTATATAATAATCTTCATTTCTCTACAGCCTGAGACCAGATGGTTAAGTAAATAAATAAGTTACAACCAAGTCTGTTCCAATGTTATGACTGGAATTTGAGATAATTCCTTTAATCAGCCATCCAAAGAGTTGAGTTTCCTTTATATCCTGACCCAGCAATGGATATCACTCCTTTGTGACTTTCAGAATCCTTTGGTGATAAGAGATTTTCAGTAACAGTGAATATAAATTTGGGTTCTATTACTGAATTTTCTGGAGATAAATTAGTGAAAGCCTCTGGGTCCCATTTCACTATGCAAGTACCTGCTGACATTTAGGATCGGTTGAAAGGATTTAGGAGAGAAATATAAATTTGTAACATTGTTTAAGTCTTAAAATAGAGATTTCAAAATAAACCAAATTGTTAGACTTCAAATGGGAACCTCAAAACCCCAGCCCTCAACCCACACCTTTTTTTTTTTAGACTGCCAGATGCTCTTTATCTTCCTTTCACATTAAAAAATATCAAGTACTTAGAAAGGGAACTGTTCTATTTCTATAATTATTAAGGACTCACAGATAAATATAACCATTAAACAAACTATAATGGCTGACTTGAAATTGCTAATGAACAAAAAATTTTTGAGCCCTTGTCATACTTTAGAATAAGGAAATACTGTTTGGGGGCTAATAGTCATAATCAATGGTACATTAGATTAAAAATCCTGTATTACTGAATTAGTTTGCTCTTGAGAAAGAGTTGAGCAATAATCAGAGATCTTAGTGTCATAAGCAATAATCTTTTTTAGATCAGTTGTTGTAAACTCCACCTGTACATTAAAATCATGAGAAATATCCTAGCACTTTGGGAGGACAAGGCTGGTGGATTGCTTGAGTTCAGGAGTTTGAGGATAGCCTGAGCAAGAGTGAAAGACCCTATTTTTACTAAAAATAGAAAAACTTAGCTAGGAGTGGTGGTGCTTCCCTGCAGTCCTAGCTACTTAGGAGGCTGAGGCAAAAGGATTGCTTGAGCCCAAGAGTTTGAGGTTGCTGTGAGCTATGATGCTGCAGTACTCTACCAAAGGTGACAGAATGAGACTGTCTCAAAAAAAAAAGGGCTCGGCACCTGTGGCTCAATGGGCTAAGGCGCCAGCCACGTACACCTGAGCTGGCAGGTTCGAATCCACCCCGGGCCCGCCAAACAACAGTGACGGCTGCAACCAAAAAAAAAAAAAAATGGCCTGGCATTGTGGCGGGCACCTATAGTCCCAGCTACTTGGGAGGCGGAGGCAGGAGACTCGCTTGAGCCCAGGAATTGGAGGTTTGCTGTGAGCTGTGATGCCACAGCACTCTATCCAAGGTGACAGCTTGAGGCTCTGTTAAAAAAAAAAAAAAGGGATGTAGAGCTCCATACCCCACCCCAGAGATTTTTTTTTCTTTTTTTTTTGAGACAGAGTTTCACTGTGACACCCTTAGTAGAGTGCTGTGGCATCACAGCTCACAGCAACCTCAAACTCTTGGGCTTCAGCGATTCTCTTGCCTCAGCCTCCCAAGTAGCTGGAACTACAGGCGCCTGCCACAACACCTGGCTATTTTTTTCTTGTTGTTGTTGTGGTTGCAGTTGTCTTTGTTGTTTAGCTGGCCTGGGTTGGGTTTGAACCAACCAGCCTGGGTGTATGTGGCTGGTGCTCTACCCACTGAGTAGGGGTGCCGCCTAAGATCAAATTTTTAAAAAAACTATTCCTGCCCCTACATCCAGGTGTTTGTAAATAAAAATCAGGTTAAAAACTTTTCTTACTCTGTTTGGGGTGCTATAAGAAAATATCATAAACTGGGTGGCTTATAAAAACAACTGAAATTTATTTCTCACACTGTAAAAGCTGGGAAGTTCAAGATCAAGGAGCTGGTAGAATCCGTGTCTGGTGAGGGCCCACTTCCTGGTTCATATGCTCTATACTCACACGGTGGAAGGGGCAAGGGAGCTCTCTGGGATTTCTCTTATAAGAATACTCGTCTCCTCATCAGGCCCCCCACAAAGGATACTCATCCCATTCATGAGGGCTCTGCCCTCATTATCTAATTACCTCTTAAGGTATTTAGACTTCATAATGCCATAACCTTGGAGGTTAAGATTTCAACTTAAAGGCTTGGCACCTGTGGCTCAAGTGGCTAAGGCACCAGCCACAAACACCTGAGCTGGCAAGTTCGAATCCAGCCGGGCCACCAAACAACAATGATGGCTGCAACCAACAAATAGCCGGGCGTTGTGGCAGGAGCCTGTAGACCCAGCTACTTAGGAGGCTGAGGCAGGAGAATTGCTTGAGCCCAGGAGTTGAAAGTTGCTGTGAGCTGTGATGTCACAGCACTCTACCCAGGGGGACAGCTTGAGGCTCTGTCTCCAAAAAAAAAGATTTCAACTTATAAATTTGGGGGGGACACAAATATTCAGACCATAGCACTTCTGATCTACATTAATTGTCTAGCTTTTCACGATACCAAATTATTAACTATAATCAATATAATTAATAAAGCATGGCAGGGGCGCCTGTGGCTCAGTGAGTAGGGCACTGGACCCATATGCCGAGGGGGTGGGTTCAAACCCAGCCCCGGCCAAAAACTGCAAAAAAAAAAAAAAAAAGAGCATGGCAGGTACATTCCTAAAATAGTTTTTATGATAATTTTTTTCTAAATTACTCTTCTTTGATCTTAATGGTCTAGCACATTAAAATTACTAAGCAAACAAAATACCACCTACATAGTGGTTACAAGTGAAAAAAAAAATAGGTATGTATAAGATCATGTATAGAAGAGCCATAAGATGACTTTTTAATTTTTCTGTAAAGTTGTTTGTAAGAGCCTTGGAATGAAATCATAAAATTTTTTATCTAAATACCTCATTGAGGCTCAGCGCCTCTGGCTTAGCGGCTAGGGTGCCAGCCATATACACTGAAGCTGATGGGTTCAAATCCAGCCTCGGCCTGCCAAACAACAATGACAACTACAACCAAAAAATAGCTGGGCATTATGGCAGATGCCTCTAGTCCCAGCTACTTTGGAGAGTGAGGCAAGAGAATCGCTTAAGCCCAACAGTTGGAGGTTGCTATGAGCGTGACACACTCTACCAAGGGCTACAGAGTGAGACTCTGTCTAAAATATAAATAAGTACCTCATTGAGGCTAGAAGTTAAGTAATTTGCAGGGTTCACCTCTTTTATGATAAGTGCTGGTTAGAACCCATTATCTAATTACCTAATTATCTAATTATCCCAGATTCGCAAATATTACCTTGATTTTATTTTTTTTAAATAAGTGAAGGTTACTTTGGGGGGAATAATAAAAGACGCCACAATCAACTATTAGAAACTGCAATAAACATTAGAGAAAAAGTTTATATTTCTCAAGACCAAGGACTCTGGAATGAAATAAACCACAGTCTAACCCTGACTTAAACATTTATGGCCCATGAGGCCTCTTAGAATTTCAACTTCTTCATCAGGAAAAATAAGGGTATTATAAGAACGTGAGGTACAAAAATGCGTGAAAGCAATTTCTCTCCTATTCATATGACATTAATTATTTCTAGTCCTAAGAACTAAGAAAAAAGGAGAGTGAACCCAGACTTCTCTGTTAAATGTGTTAATAAGCAAATAATAAAATTCTCTAAAATAGCCCATTCTCTACATTAGTGCTTCCACATATGTTTCAATGACTGGCGTGCTGGGGTAGGTGTTAAATAAGATGATATATATGAATCATTTAGAGCAATGCCTTGCATATAGTTTGCATGCAGCAATATCATATTTGTTGCAATTATCATACTTAGTCAGGGTTCCTTAATCAAGCAGATGGGAGTTGTTGGGGTTTTTTTCCAGTAAGGGAATTGTGTTTGCAGCCTAAATAGTTTGTGGTGTGTAGAACATTCTTCCAGGGAGTCCAAACCACTTCACAGGCATAATTAGTAATATTATAGATTAAGCAGGCAGTCAGCAAAGGACGAAGACAATATCCTTATTCTCACTAAACTTATAACTTGGTAAAAACAGAGAAGAAAATGAGCTTGCCAGTCAAGTGAAGGAAGTACCAGGCTGAGCAACTCATTCAGTCGCTGTCATGTTTGGGGACAACCTTCCCCCATGTTAATCACTCTGTTTCTCAGACGTGAGCCACGGCAGCATTTAAGAAATTAGGAGAAATAGTATTTGCAGGTTGGACATACCCATTCCTCTTACATTGTATTTCTGGAGAAGGAGAATCAATTTTTACACAAAAAGAAACTTGTGGATGTCCTTACCTATCAAATAAGCTAACTTTCTGCCAAATGCATATGATCATAGGCCAAGGGTCAGCTTTTCAATCAGGAAACCAGGAAAGGACATGATGACACCAGGCTTGCTTTATAGGCTTATATTTGAATAATAGCACAGTTAGAGAGTAAAGAAGGAAAAAGGTTGTACTGAAATGATGTCATCTATTTAAGGGGGAAAAAATTGTACTGCAGCATACCTGTAGCAATATCAAGGATACAGCTGGAAAAAAAAAAACAAAAAAACAGATATTCCAGGCCTACAAAAGAAAATTTATCATCTTCATTCTTTACCTCAATTACTTTACTTTTACAATCAAAGTTTGGAGCTATTCTATTTCTGTGAAAAATCCTTGAAAATTGTTGTAATTGTCTATAACTTCATTTGAAGCGAAAGAAGCTTAAATAAAAAGGTGTGCGTTTATTCATTAATTCATTCAGCAAATATTTACTGTGAGCCTACTTTGACTAGATACTGTGCTATTGAAAATAAGAAAAGGCTAGCTCGGCACCTGTGGCTCAATGAGCTAAGGCGCCAGCCATGTACACCTGAGCTGGCGGGTTCGAATCGAGCCCGGGCCGCCAAACAACAATGACGGCTGCAACCAAAAACATGGCTGGGCATAGTGGTCCCAGCTACTTTGGAGGCAGAGGCAGGAGACTCGCTTGAGCCCAGGATTGGAGGTTGCTGTGAGCTGCAATGCCACGGCACTCTATCCAGGGTGACAGCTCGAGGCTCTGTCTCAAAAAAAAAGAAAATGAGAAAAGGCTAAAAAAGAGAGAGACAGAGGAAGAATAAGAAAGAAATCAAAAAACCAAGAAAATAAGATAGAGTCTTTGCCCTCACAGACATTATAATCCAGTGAGGAAAAGAGTCAGTGAACTAAGTAAAAACCTAATAAAATCACAGAGATAATTGATAAAGAAAGTAAATATGTGACTGTGAGACAGAATAATGGAAGCACCTGTGTAAGATGGGGAAGAGGGACCATGGAAGTCCTTGCTGAAAATGTTCATCCCAATGGCAGACATCAGAGATATTCAAGCAGAAGATGACACATTCTGGTGTTTATTTAATGTGTGCATGTGTATTTGATTTTATCTTTAAGAAGATAAAAAGATCTTTATCTTTTCCTACTATAAGTAAGAAATATTAGAGAGGTATCAATATTGGAATGACCAAAACAAAACAAAAAAAAAATATTGGAATGACCTATTAGAGAGGTATCAATATTGGAATGACCAAGCATAAATACGATTTTTTTTTCTCGCTTGCTTGATCTAATCCTTAGCTGTAGACTCCCAAAGGCAGGCAGATGCTGAACCAGCAAAGGACTCTGGAGGTGTAGCACTTGGGCTGCCAGTAGAATAATCTAGGGAAAAGGCATTTAGATGTAAGACTTTTTCCAGACTGGTCTGGATACTTAGGTCTAGATTGAGGTGATATCTTCGAAATTTGGTCCTGGATTGGAAAGACACTCATGGCTGTAAACTTCGTAAAGTTACTAACTTCTTTCGTTACTGGCATCATAGGATACAGAGTCATAGAAAAATGTAACCTTGGGGTTGGAAAGAAACCTAGAGCAGTGTTTTTAAATCACAAGATCACCTGGATATCTTGTTAAAATGTAGAGATGAGTCAGGTGAGGCCTGACGTTCTGTATTTCTAACAAGCTCCCAGGTCTGCCCCATACAGATTTGAGTAGCAAAGCAGCATATTGTGTTCAGCCCCTTCTGTGCCCCCCCCCCACCATACCAAACCTAAGTCTTCTAGACTAAGCTCCATGAGTTTTTGTTCCCCTGTGGATTACTTCATGGAATGCCCCACTGTATCAGCTACCTCCTGAGCACATAGTAGATGCTCAAAAACATTTTTGGTGAATAGGTCAATGCATGGGTGAATAGGTGAATGAATACCCTTAATAAATACTTACCAGCCTCGGATGAAAAACTCCTGACCTCAGGCTTATCAACTAAGGAGGTATTTTTTGGACAGTTCTAATCAATTTATTCATACAAACACTGAGCCAACATCTATAATTCCAATAATTGGTCCTAGATCTGTCCTCTGGTGAAACACACAGCAACCTTCTTTATTGACAAAATCAGAACTGGTAATTGCTCAGTTAACAATAAAAATTCAATTAAAGTAAGGGATCATGTTTTAAAAAGGTATTTATATCAAACATTTTATTTGAACTTAAAACAAATGAATGTACATTGATTTGCCAATCTTCTCTGTGGATGCAAGGTTCGGAACACGAGTCCCTTGATAAAGTTTATTTGTGTGGTCTGTCAGGATAAACCTACAATGACACATCAAGCACACATGAAACAATGCAGGAATAGGAGGAAAGTGTATCCATGGGAAGAAATAAAAATTGTCTTGGCTTGGTGCCTGTGGCTCAACGGGCTAAGGCACCAGCCACGTACACCTGAGCTGGCGGGTTCGAATCCAGCTCGGGCCTGCCAAACAACGATGACGGCTGCAACCAAAAAAAAAAAAATTGGTTGGGCTTGTGGCAGGCACCTGTAGTCCCAGCTACTTGGGAGGCAGAGGCAAGAGACTCGCTTGAGCCCAGGAATTGGAGGTTGCTGTGAGCTGTGATGCCCAGCACTCTATCCAGGGTGACAGCTTAAGGCTCTGTCTCAAAAAAAATAAATAAATAAAAATAAAAACTGTCTTGGACCAATCTACAAGGATATGGCCCACCCCAAGCAAAGGAATTGTGTTGTGGAAAGTGAAACAAAAGCTAGAGAAAGCAAGGAGACCTGGAAGCAGTGGCCACACAGCCTTGCAGCTGAGATCTCTGTTACTTACATTAAGTCTAGGTGATTCATTCCCTGCAGTACCTGAGGAAAGCAATCACATTGTTTTCAGACTGTGTGCCCTTAAGTACTAATCAGAAAAAAAAAAGGGGGCGGATCCTGTGGCTCAGTGAGTAGAGTGCCAGCCCCATATACCAAGGGTGGTGGGTTCAAACCCAGCCCCCTCCAAAATGCAACAAAAAAATAGCTAGGCATTGTGGCGGGCACCTGCAATCACAGCTACTCGGGAGGCTGAGGCAAGAGAATCGCCTACGCCCAAGAGCTGGAGGATGCTATGCTGTGAAACCATAGTGCTCTACCAAGGGCAACAAAGTGAGACTCTGTCTCTAAAAAAAATAAAAAATAAAAAATAAATAAAAAGAATCCCAAAGCTCCCAAAGGTTACGCCAATAGAAAGTATAATATTGTTGTTAGCTTTCCTAATTAAATGTCATCTAATAAGACATTTCAAGATTTGCCATGGAATGCTCAGACCCTTCTTTGCTTTCTAGCTTAATAGTTTACATCTCTGTCCTAAAACATCTCTTTTCCTTGGATTTCCAGATTATACTTCCCTTCTATGATTTTATTCAAAAACAGTTCATCTATCTGTTCATGTTCAACTTAAAATTTATTTATATGCATTTCTTTTTTTGAGACAGAGTCTCACTCAGTCGCCCTGGAGTTGAGTGCTGTGGTGTCATAGCTCATAGCAACCTCAAAGTCTTGGCCTTAAGCAATCCTCTTGACTCAGTCTCCTGAGTAGCTGGGACTATAGGTGCCTGCCACAATGCCTGGTTATTTTTAGAGACAGGGTCTTGCACTTGTTCAGGGTGGTCTCCAACTCCTGAGCTCAAGCAATCCACCTGCCTCGGCCTCCCAGAGTGCTAGGTTTACAGGCATGAGCCACTGCAGCCAGCCTCAACTTAAAATTTAAAGACTGAAAAGGTTTTGTTTTTTTTTTTTGAGACAGAGCCTCAAGCTGTCACCCTGGATAGAATGCTGTGGCATCACAGCTCACAGCAACCTCCAATTCCTGGGCTCAAGCGAGTTTCTTGCCTCCGCCTCCCAAGTAGCTGGGCCTACAGGTGCCCACCACAACGCCTGGCCATTTTTTTGGTTGCAGCTATAATTGTTGTTTGGCCGGCCTGGGCTGGATTCGAACCCGCCAGCTGAGGTGTATGTGGCTGGCGCCTTAGCTGGTTGAGCCACAGGCGCCGAGCCTGAAAAGATATTTTTGAGTATGTATTTCTTCTTAAAATGTGGCAAAATATGTTATTTATCCTCAATATGCATATTTATCCCAAAATATGCATCTTCTCTCAAAGGTTATAATACTCTCTTCTATTTGCATAGTACAATGTGCTTTCACATTCATTATATGGCTTACATCTCAAAGCAACCATGGGAGGTCAATGGTATATTTTGTATTTTGAAGAAGACGAAATGAAACTCAGAGATAGTCAGTAAGTTGCAGTATTATACAGATCATCTGGTAGGAAAGTGGGTAGAAGAAACCCAGCCCTTTGGTTCTTTGGTCCTTCTTTTTTTTTATTTTTTTATTTTTGTAGAGACAGAGTCTCACTTTATCGCCCTGGGTAGAGTGCCATGGCGTCACACTGCTCACAGCAACCTCCAGCTCTTAGGCTTAAGTGATTCTCTTGCCTCAGCCTCCCGAGTAGCTGGGACTACAGGCGTCCGCCACAGCGCCCGGCTATTTTTTTGTTTTGCAGTTCGGCCAAGGCCGGACTTGAACCCGCCACCTTCGGTATATGGGGCCGGCGCCCTACTCGCTGAGCCACAGGAGCCGCCCTGGTCCTTCTTTTAAATCTCCCAATATTCTCAACTAAGGCCAAATATCAGTGAAAAGTGGTTCTACCCTTTTATCCCATGGCTCTGCGATGACCAAACTTACTGAAACTTAAAACATTATTATTATTTATTTGAGTTAAAGGCTCCCCTCTCCTTCCAAGAGTATGTCAAAAGCTCCAAGATTAGATTAAAATCAAATTAATTGGGAAGTCTCTTTTTTCTTATTAATTAGTTTGTTTCAGGATTCTGTTACATATCTGAGAGTGGTTCCAGGCAACATAACAGAGGGTTTTGAAACTAGGAACGAGAATTTCCATCTGATGTTGGCTAAATTTTCAGGATTGGCATAACTGAAGCATGACATCATTACTGCCTTATGATAAATAATCATATCTTCACTTTGTTATAGCATTACATACACTTAAAATTAGAGGGCTATTTAAAAAGTAACTATCGGCTCGGCGCCTGTGGCTCAACAGGCTAGGGCGCCAGCCACGTACACCTGAGCTGGCGGGTTCGAATCCAGCCCCTGGGCCCGCCAAACAACAATGACAGCTGCAATCAAAAAATGGTCGGGTGTTGCGGTGGGCACCTGTAGTCCCAGCGACTTGGGAGGCAGAGGCAAGAGACTTGCTTGAGCCCAGGAATTGGAGGTTGCTGTGAGCTGTGATGTCACAGCGCTCTATCCAGGGTGACAGCTTGAGGCTCTGTCTCAAAAAAAAAAAAAAAAAAGTAACTATCATACAAATTTTTACCTAAGTCAATGAGTAAATATAGAAAACCACAAATGGGGAAAAAAGTGTGTTTTCAGCAACCCTGAATTATTCTCGGATTTGGATCAATCTTTGGTGACAACTTTAATGATCCTTCTTGACACTCAAGGTGGGAAATTCAAAATTCAGAGGGAAAAATATAAGAGCAATCCTATGAATTTGTTAGTGTAAATTCAATTTAAACTTGTTCTACCTCAGGGAAGTTGTATTCTTAATACCTGCGTATAGTCAAAAGATCTGGCCCCAGCTTCAGATCTTTTCTGTTTATAAAGAACAGTCCTTATATCTCTAGTCATAAGAAAAACACTATCTCTAATTGTATACACAATCCTTGAAGATTCAACCATTACTCCAAATAAAGAATGAAACAAGAAAAGCCTGAGAAATTCACATTTCCCTGGAGCGTTTAGGTTCCTCTCTGTGTGACTAAACACATCATTTCCTCTGTAGCATGGACATACTCCCTAAACTTTTCAGGACCCATACAATTTTCCTCTGGGTCAAGATGACCTTGCAGCCCAGCTTGTCAAAATGATAAGCATTAACTGATATGACCCTTAGTCATTTTTTTTTTTTTTGTAGAGACAGAGTCTCACTTTATTGCCCTTGGTAGAGTGCTGTGGCATCACCAGCTCACAGCAACCTCCAACTCTGGAGCTTAGGCGATTCTCTTGCCTCACCTCATGAGTAGCTGGGACTATAGGCGCCCACCACAACGCCCGGTTATTTTTTTGTTTTGCAGTTCAGCTGAGGCCAGGTTTGAACCCTCCACACTCGGTATATGGGGCCAGCACCCTACTCACTGAGCCATGAGCGTGGCTTTTATTTATTTATTTATTTTTAAGAAAATCTCACTCTGTCACTTTGGGTGGAATGTCATGGCGTCATAGCTCACAGCAATCTCAAACTCTTTCACTCAAATGAACCTCTTGCCTCAGCTTCCCAAGTACCTGAGCCTACAAGTGTCAACCACGATGCACAGCTAGGATTAGAGAAGGGACCTCACTTTTGCTCAGGCTGGTCCCAAACTCCTAAACTCAAGCAATCCACCTGCCTCAGTTTGCCAGAGTGCTAAAATTACAACCATGAGCCATAGCACTTAGCCAGTTTACCCTTTAATCTTTAAAAAAAGAACATACAGGGCAGCGCCTGTGACTCAGTGGGAGGGCGCCAGCCCCTTACCAAGGGTGGCAGGTTCAGTAATATTTTCTAAATGCTTGGGATGCTACACTTCCTATTGAATGGAGAATGAAATGAAGAGATCTCCAAGAGTAGTCCATCTCTAAATGAGGATCCAGGCAGAAGAAAGCTCACATTCAGCTGGAGATGATAGTGACTTAGATTACGGTGGAGGTGATAATGGTGATAATAATAGCAGTAGAGATGAAGACCAGTGAAAGAATTTGGGATATGGACAGCACCTGTGGCTCAAAGGAGTGAGGTGCCAGCACCATATGCCGGAGGTGGCAGTTTCGAACCCAGCCTCTGCCAAAAACTACAAAAAAAAAAGAATTTGGGATAGATTTTGGAGTAGAAGGAATAAAAATGTGGAGATGAATTAGATTTAGGGGTTAAGGAAAAGGAAGATTCAAGGACACTCTAGGTTATTTGCTTATACTGCTAGGTGGTTGGTGATGGTAATATTTATTAAGAGAAAGGGGAAACAACCTGGGCACAGTAACTCATGCCTATAACCCTAGGACTCTGGGAGGCCAAGATGGAGGAATATTTAAGGCCAGGTTTGAGACTAGCCTGAGCAAGAGTAAGACCCCATCTCTACTAAAAATAGAAAAACTTAGCTGGGCATAATGTTGCTCTCCTATAGTCCCAGCTGCTCAGGAGGTTAAGGCAGGAGAACTGATTGAACCCCGGGGTTTGAGGTTGCTGTGAGTGATAATGCTGCCACTGCACACTGAACCGGGTGACAGAGCGAGATCTAAAAAAAAAAAAAGAAGAAAGAAAGAGAGAATTGAACAGACTTCGAGTATTAGAAGAATGAAAGTCAGAGTTCTGTTTTAGTCATTACATATTTATGATACCTATTAGCCGGCTAGGCACCCATAGTACAGTGGTTATGGTGCCAGTCACATACACTGAAGTTGGTGGGTTCGAACCCAACCCGGGTTAGCTAAAACAACAAAGATGACTGTAACAAAAAACATTGTGGCAGGCGCCTGTAGTCCCAGCTACTTGGGAGGCTGAGGCAAGAGAATGGCTTAAGCCCAAGAGTTGGAAGTTGCTGTGAGCTGTGACACCATGGCATTCTACCAAGGGTGACATAGAGGGACTCTGTCTCAAAAAAAAAAAACAAAAAAAACCCTATTAGCCATCCAGCTGAAGATATAGACTTGGAATTTGGGACCACAGGGGTCAGATAGTTTGAGCATGTAGACCTGTCTGTGTGCACTCAAATCCTTCAACATAAGACACACTCTTGGCTTGATGGCTCCGGTGTGTTGAGAAATCAGGTAGGTGAAAAAATTTTCACACGTAAGTGTTTGAGGCATAGACACCACCATTGCTATGTCCTGTTTCTGGCTATGCCTACAACATCAGAGAACCACTTGGGAGTGCTTAGCTTAGAATTCTGAGGGTTGATCATCCTGGCTTCAGAGGGGGAAGGAAGCAGCTGGATGAACTGTTCAACCCTCTCTGATAGGGGCTGTGAGTGCTATGTAAATAGGGATTGGGTTTTCCATATTGAATCTCTCTTATCTATCATGGCATTTCTCTTCCTCCAGGGTGGAGGTGGAGCAGAAAAAGCTGCTCTCACTGCATTTGATTCATGATCATGACTAAATCTCACACATCAGCCTCCTCTTCCTCCTCCAAGTTAGTCCCCAGTGATCCTCACCTCCTTGTATTTATGTCTTTATGTAGTCTCCACCCATATTGAATCAGGATTCAGAACTCCTCTGACCTACTGACAGGTGAAGATGGGTGATGTCTAAGTCTAGGTCGTAAGGGCACTCCAGCTTCTACCTTGCCATCTTGGGTTGTTTGCTCGAGTGAAGTCAATTGCCATATTCTGAGGACACAGCCCTGGAGAGTTCAAGCGGAAAGGAACTAAGACCTCCCTCAAACAGCCAGCACCATTCGGACAGTCATATGAATAAGCCCCTTGGGAAGTGGTTCCTGCAGCCTCATTCAAGCCTTCAGAAGGCTTCAGCTGACATCTGACAACCTCCCGAGAGGTCCCTAGCCAGAACCACCCATCTAAACCACTCCAGAATTTCTGATCCAGAGAAACTGCAAAATAAATGGTTATGATTGTTTTACGTTTAGAGCGATTCGTTATGCAGCAATAGATAACTAATTCATCTCTTAAAAGACTGTAGTGTTGTTATTTTGTTGTTATGAACAACAAATTGGCCAGAACTTTTCTATTTAGTGATGTTAAAAGCATGGAATATAAATTTGTCTATGAGTTTTCCAGAAGAGAAACATCCAAATGATCCATCTATAGACTTTCTTAAATCTCAACTTCTGTGCTAAGGACCCAAAACAACAAAACTTGTGATTGTAGATAAAGAAGGCAAATAATTTAACTTTGTTACATCGTGGTGTTTTAGAAATTCAGTCTGCATGACAAAGGAAAGTACAAAAGTATTTTGGACCTTTTGTTTTTATGTCACAAAGAGTTCTCAAGTTCAGAGGAAGGAACTTTGGTGTTTCCTTTACACCAAAGCAGACTGAGCTATACTATTTTATTTATCTGAAAATAGGAAGTTGTGTGATTATGAGCTCTGAATATCAGAATTTTTCACAGCAAAAGCCTCTTTGGATCTAATTTCTAATCAAAACCTGCCAGAAAGAAAGTTTTGTGGTTTTTTCCCTCTTTGGAAATTTGTTTACCTTTAATAGGAATCTGAACTTAATAATAGAATGTATTAAGTCATGAACTCATTTTTCATGCAACTACCACTGAAACTTAAAATGTGATACTTTACCATTCTAGCCTGACTCTGCTATTGTTAACAGTTGGATTTCCCTTCTTACCTGCAGCATAGTATCTAAATGGCTAAACACTGATAATCCTGTACCGTTTACTAAATTTTAATTATTTCATCAATTATCTCTTTTGTATTTTAAAACTGTTAGGTCAATAGTAAGGTAACTCTAAGAATCTCTTAGGGACAATGTGGGTGCTTTGCCTTGGTGCTGACTTGACCAATTGCCCCACCTGAGGAGGACAAGGAGAAGGACAAGGAGAAGGACAAGGACACCTCTTGGTGCTGCCCCAACTTAATCTGACCCAAGCAAATCCCAAATGTGTGAGAAGGAGGAACCTCTGCTAATTTGCAAAAGAATGCAGGGAATCCCCCAGCCTGCAGACTCAGCACACCAGCCACAGTAAGATTTGGAAAGTGACCTAGAATAACCTAAGGCTAATCATCATGTCATTAACTTTCTGTCAGAGTGGTTCCTTGATGACACATGAACCATGAGGAGGGTCCAATGCAGACATTGTAAGACGGGACCCGAGACCACAACCAAAGCCTTTTTTGTTGTAACAAGGAGGCTATGGTGAATGTGTCTTGCTCTGTAAACCTTTCTCTTTCTTAATATACTTGGTTTCACATTTGCCTTGATTTGGGGGTGCCTGGTCATTCTTTGCCCAAGAGCACACTGAGAACCGAGATTACAGACAACTGCCTGAACCAGACAAAACTACCCTGGAGGCCGCAGCTCACTCTCCTGTAACTGACAACAAAACTAAGGCCCAGAGAGGCAATTAAGCAGCTTCTTTTCCTTGAACAATATATCAAGTGGGTTGCATTGTTTTCTGAAGTCTCTCAGAAATTCCTCTAATTCTTTTACTCCAAGCAATTCGGGCCAGATCAAATCAGTGTGAGAGATACAGGAGTGCAGACCTGGAGCCAGTAGACCCAGAGCTTGGCTCCACCACTGGCTGGGCTTGTGTACTGGGAGGAATCGTTGAAACTGTCAAATCTCAGTAGCCTCATCTTTAAAAGGAAGTTATTAAGATACATCTGATAGAATTATTTTGAAGGTCAAATGAGATAAAATATGTTAATCATTTATTTGTCCTGGGACCTTGATTTAGTTTATCTTCCCAAGCCCCAGGTTCCCATGCATAACAGGCAGGAAGTAATTACACTTTTGGTAAAGTACAGTGATGCTGACGTGCCCCTGGGTCCTCGTTCAGGACTTTAGCACTCATTCTCCAGCTGCCTGGAGTGTGTCGGCTGACCCTGCTCACTTAGTCCCTGTTATGAACTGCTACAGCTGAAGGTGGCTTATTCAAGGTCACAACTCCTTCCCAGGACTTAGCTCACCTGCAGGGCAGGACAGCCTCTCTTGCCTTCAGTTGGGGGAAAATATGAAGAGCTGCCTCAGTCCAGAGCCCCTTCTGAGATTGGCAGGGCTCTCTGCTACAACAGTCCAGTCTCTGCCCAGTCCTGTGTCCTCTCTCTCACAAATGCTGATCCTGTGAGCGCCACCCTTGGAAACTTTTTGCATGCAAATGTCTGTCTCAGAGTCTGTTTTCTGGGAACCTCACCACCCTGTTGTAACCTGATAACAGTGAGATAACAGATAAGAAAATGCTTCGAAAACTGTAATGTTATTGGTTACCATTTACCAAAGCTTAATGAGAATATTCTAGAAAATACCAAACTGATGTGTTTTTTATTCCTCTTTGTGTTCGGTCCACCATGGCCCCAAGGAAGAGAAAGGGCAAATGACACCTAGTAAGAGCAGATCCTTCTAGTGAAGAAAGGAAAGCCTAAGGAAATTTTTAGTTTAGGGAGAGAAGAGGAGTGATTAGAAAAGAAGATTGGATGCTGGCATCCACACTTTGCCGCTCTTGAGGTGGAATCTGTGTGAGAAAGTGATAGAAATATCCAGATAGGAGCCAGGCACAGTGGCTCACTCCTATAATCGTAACACTCTGGGAGGCCAAGGTGGGTGGATCACCTGAGCTCAGGAGTTCAGGACCAGCCTGAGCAGGAGTGAGACCCTATCTCTAAAAACAGCCATGCATTGTGGTGGATGCCTATAGTTCCAGTGACTTGGGAGAATGAGACAAGAGGATCTCTTGAGCCTGAGAATTTGAGGCTGTTGCAGCTATGATGCTGTTGCAGAAAGACGAGGCCCAATGGAGAGAAAAAGCACCCAGACACCATGTTTATAAGAGGAAGGGCTTTATTTCAGCCTGCAGAGCGAGGCATAGAAGAATTCAAAATAGCCATGCTCCCGACTGGCTCAGTCTTCTCTTTGTTCCCAGTAAAAAAGTTCCTGCCCACAGGTACCTTTCTCATTGGTCAGTTTGAATCAAGCTGGAGAAGGGGGTCTCTGGTTTTTACAGAATTATGGGCTTTCAAAGAAGTGGAAGCAAGCGTCACCTCCAAGTCCCAGGAAGTTAAGTTTTTACAAATTCCTAAGAACTGAGTCACCATGGGGTGTACCTCGCAGGTGTATCCTTGGAGTCTCCTTGACAAGACCTCTATTCTCTTAGACCTTACACGTATCCTTTCTTAACATCATGGCACTCTACTGGGGGGAACAAAGTGACTCTGTCTCCAAAAAAAAAAAAAAAAAAGGAAATATCTAGATAGGTTCAGGCAAGACTGAGAACCTTGGACCAAGTGGCTGGATTCTCTTGGAATGGGCAGAGGGAAGCTGCAAGAGAGGAGAAACTCCATTAGCGTGGTGTGGCTGGAAGCAATGGCCAAGCACTGGTGGAAAGAAGTCTAGATAAATGAGTCAGGTCCCTGTGCCTTGCATGTGACTGGTGTTTTACAGGCAATGCAGAAACTCAAGCGTGCCCTCCCCTTCTTCCAACCAGACAGAGGACAGAGTACTGAGCATAGGGGATAGGTTGAAGGTTAGGAAGAAGAGTAAGAAACTCCACAAGGCCATCAAAGCACTAAAGACTGATGAAAATATGACAAGCTGACTTCAGAGAGAAATCTTGATGAAATAATGTCAGCCTAGAACAGGTGCTAAAGATTGCATGATAGTCAGAGGGGTAGAAAAAAAAGCACCATATGTGGAAGTATGAAGATGTTCTCTTTTTAATAATAATTATTAAAAACAAAGATTTTTAAGTAAGTGTAAATTGACCGGTATCTTGGTTTGTGGTCTGTTTAGGTTACATGTTCCAGACATGTTTATTCCTATCCTAATCAATTTTTAACAACTTTAATGCTTTGGCCTTGCTTTTCTCTAGGATACAGTATATCTTTTATTTATAGCTCTGATAGTTTAATTTTGTGGAAACTATCATATTTTTGTGTTGTATTGCATGAGAAATTTGGTAAAACATGTTATTAGTGATAACAGTAGTTATGACTTGTTGACATTTCCACTTTAAGTTCTAATTTTGAATTATATTGAGAGAGGATACCCGAGAAGGGTAAGGTCTAGGAGAACAGGTCTTCTCAAGGAGACCACAAGGCTACACCTGCAAGGTCCTCTCCATGGTAACTCAGCTCTTGGGGATTTGTAAACTTAACTTCCTGGAAGTTGGAAATTTCCACTTCTGTGAAATCCTGCAATTCTGTGGGGGCTGGAATAGCATCTCCTGCTCGATTCAACCTGGCCAATGAGAAGGGTACCTATGGGTTGGAACTTTTTGACTATTGATAAAAAGGGAATGACCAAGCCAATTGGGGGGTGCAGCCATTTGAAATTCTTCTGTCCCCAAAGCTCCTGGCCAATGAATAAAGCCCTTCCTCTTATAAACATGGTATTTGGGTGCTTTTTTTCTCTCTGTTGGGCCTTGTCTTCCTGCAACAATGTATAACTGATGTTTTACTGTTATAGAAGGAAAGGCCTAGAAGAAAACATGGCAAAAATATTTTCTGTCTCCCCAACTTTTAGGGAACTGACAACTACATCTTCCACAGGAGACAGCTCAAGGGAATTGTCTGGGTGACGGCACAAGAACTTCTTAGCTGAAAAATGGGATGGGCAGAGGTCAGGAGATCCTCTAAGCTGAAGATGGGATTAAACTGGGTGGAAATCACAAGACTATTGCAGAGGCCACGAGACTGTCTTGGGCCAGGATGGAATTATGAGATCAGAACCTTTAAAATCTCTGTGCTTCTGGTTAGAAGTGGGAATTTGTACTTGACACCCTTGTCTGCCATTTTCCTCCTTTGCCTGCAAAGTAGTAACTTCTCTTTCCTTATCCTCAAACCATTTGTCCTTATTTTTCTGATGGAGCTTTGGGGGACAAGTGCAAATCTCTCAGTATCTTACATTGGCCTGAAAATTAAAAGCATTTCAGATAGCCTTTGTGAATGCTGATTTAGATTCAGAACGTACACCAGAAGATTTGTAAGAGTAACGGGAAGGTTAAGACGTGTGAATTGCCTGAGCTCAGGAGTTTAAGACCAGTCTGAGCAAGAGTGAGACCCTTTCTCTAAAACTAGCTGTGGCATTGTGGTGGGAGCCTGTAGTTCTAGCCACTTGGGAGGCTGAAACAAGTAGACTGAGATTTCTTAAGCCCAAGAGTTTGAGGTTGCTATGAGCTATAATGCCATGGCATTCTACCAAGGGTGACAAAATGAGACACTGTCTCAAAAAAAAAAAAAAAAAGGAAAAGAGCAGCACAGTGCTTGTAGCACAGTGGTTATGGCGCCAGTCACATACAACGAGACTGGTGGATTTGAACGTGGCCCTGGCCAGCTAAACAACAGTGACAACTGCAACAAAAAAACAGCCAGGTGTTGTGGCAGATGCCTGTAGTCCCAGCTACTGGGAGGCTGAGGCAAGAGAATTGCTTAAGCACAGGAGTTTGAGGTTGCTGTGAGCTGTGATGCCATAGCACTCTACCAAGGACGACATAGTGAGACTTTGTCTCAAAAAAAAAAAAGAACAAGGGGAAACAAATTGTAATCTGCTTTTATGACAACAATAACAACAACAACAAAAAACCCTTAGTTTTTTAAGTAAAAGGTTTAGGTGGTAAATAATGTGAATCAGATCATTTTGTTTCAAAAAATAAAGTTTTGATGTGTCCGTAGCTCAGTGGTTAGGGCACTGGTCACATGCACAGGGGCTAGTGGTTTCAAACCCAGCCCAGCTTTGCTAAAACAAAACTAACAAACAAACGAAAAATAGCCTGGCATTGTGGTGGGCGCCTGTAATGCCAGCTACTAGGGAGGCTGAGGCAAGAGAATCGCTTGAGCCCGAGAGTGTGAGGTTGCTGTGAGCTGCGACACCACAGCACTCTACCAAGGGTGACAAAGTAAGACTCTGTCTCAAAAAAAAAAAAAGGAAAAAGAAAAAAAACTTTTAAAATTTAGACTTTAAAAATATTGCAATTGAAATAATTTAAATATAATTAGAATTTTAGTTGAGAATGTTAAGCTTTGCTTTCTATGATTTATACCTTTTAATTAATGGCCTAAAAGAATAATGTTACATGTAAAATGAAACATGACATGCAATTTTTTTCTAATTGTATTAAGTAAAATAATTTGAGTGCTTATCTAATGTGCCATAGGTGGTTGTTTAATAAATCACTAGAAAAGAGATGTCTTTCATTTATAAATGTGTTAATATTTTCTCAAGGAATTCTAGTCATTAAAAAAATAGTTAATGCCCCAATATCAGAATTATAGCTATGTCCTTCAAAGACCATTTTTGTATAATGGTATTTGTACCCTGAAAATTTTGTTTAACTGAAGCAATAGTTCAAAATAATTTTTAGAAAAGTTGATTCTGTTTCTCATCTGACACATGATATAGGGGTTTTCATAATAGTAACATGGCTTTAATCTGATTTCATTATGATTATACAAGCACTCACTATTTAGTAGTAGCTTTACTTTTTTGTTTAGATATGCTGCTTGTAATTTTAATAAGGCTTATTGAATTTTATTTTATATTACTATTTGAGACAGAATCTCACTCTGTTGCCCCAGGCTAGAGTGCCATGGAGTCAGCCTAGCTCAGAGCAACCTTCAACTTCTGGGTTCAAGCAATCCTCCTGCCTCAGCCTTCAGAGTAGCTGGGATCACAGACATCCACCACAATGCCAGTTAATATTTCTATTTTTAGTAGGGACAGTGGTCTTGATCTTGCTCAGGCTGGTCTCAAACTCCTGAGCTCAAGTAATCCTCCCATTTTGGCTTCCCAGAGTGGTAGAATTACAAGCGTGAGCCAGAGCACTGGCCAGCTTATTGAATTTTAATTATCAACTTCCTCTGCTATTGTTTTCAAATTTAAATCTTGACCTTGAGATTTTTTTAACACATAGCATTTTTTTACCTCCAATTTATTTTATTTTATTTTTTTATTTTTTCCAGTGGTAAGACAGAATTTATTTACAGAAAAGAATATAGAAAACACTAAAGCTCCTGGTAGAGACAGAACTCAAGTGGGGAGAGAAAGGCTCTCTCAGTTTCTCTCCCAGTCTTTCCCCGTCTCCCCTTTTAGGCTTTTAGTCTCCAGGTATATATAGGTGTATGGGTTCCTTGGCCAGGAAAGGAATGAACACAGTCCCTTCCACCAGGCAAAGTGAATGAATGTATCAATGAATAGACACAGTCGATTCTTGGAACTGAGGCCTAGGAAATTCACATGAAATTGACCAAGGCATAGGAAATGGGGATCCCACATTTAGTCCTAAGTGTTAAGTGAAGGAGACACCAAGGCACAGGTGTCTCCTCGGCAGTTGTCCGGCCTTTTTGGCTATTCTTGCCTCCGGTGGGGGTTGGAGGTCCCCCTCCAGCCCGCTGGTTCCTCAGCCACGCTGCTGCAGGACCGACACCGCCAAGGTGGAGGTGGCAGGTCTGCCAGCTCCGCTGAGCTGGCTAGGGCACCAAATGTCCTGCATCAATTCTCCCTCTCTGAGTAGAAACTCTAACTGCTGTTAGGGAAACAAGGCAAAGACTCGATCTAACTGCTTCCTGCTGAATCAGACGATGATAGAAGGGAGCAGTTAGGGTTTCTCCGGAGAGAGAGTGATACAGGGGTTCATGGACTGGAACCATCTTTATTGCGTGTGGCTTGATGACATTTCTGGAAAACATAAATATGATTAGTGTATTTAGTAATAGGCAAAGGTAGAACAGCGTCAGGTCAGAAGCATTTATTCAATGATGCTAAAAGAAAACCATATTACAGTTTTTCTTGCTGTTTCCTAAATAATAACTTCAAACTTTCTTTTGGCTCATAAGTATAGGTGGTCTGTGATTGGCTGTCTTCATTGCCTGCCAGTGTAGAGGATGGAGGGTTTCAGGACTTTACTCGTGAATGATGTATGCAGTAATCGACTCCTATAACTTTAACAGTAGAAGACAAGATAACAGGAAAGGGGTCTTCCCAAGTTGGGGTCAGGGAAGGTGAATTAGAGGGAAGAGTTTTAATCATGACTAGATCTCCAGAAGGGGAAAGTTCCTGTTTTAGTTAGTATGTCCCTCCCCAGATGGGGTGCAGGACTTTCAGGGACGATTAGGGAGGCATGAGAGAACAGCAAGTCCCCCCAATTGCAGCTTAGTGGCTGGGCGAAAAATTTGGTAACCGGCTGTCCAGACACCCCCTGTATAGTTATAGATTTGGGAGATAAAAGACCAGGATTAGAGAGAAGTACAGAAAAGGTTGCTCCAGTGTCCAAAAGAAGTTTATTCTCCTGGCACTCCACTGTAAGGCAAACCTGGGGCTCTTGAGGGGTGATGACACAAGCTGGAGCCATGAGAATATGCCCCGGGCATTCTCAGTCCAGTTTGGGCTCCGATGGGGTCACCGTCCCAGGAGGCCTTCGCCTCTGGGGATAGGCCACCCAGCAGGTTTGCAATTTCTTATGAAACTAAATTATGTACTTACTATACTATCTATCAATTGCACATTAGTGTATTTATTTTAGGGAAGTGAAAACTTAAGTCCTCACAAAAGCCTGTGTGTGAATGTTCATAGTAGCTTTATTAGTAATAGCTTAAAGCTGGAAATAATTGAATTATCTTTCAGTGGGTGAATAGTTAAAACTATGGTGTGATAATACTATGGAACATAATATGCTTCAGGAAAAAAAGGCACAAACTATTAATATACACAAAAACAATCTTATATGACCTCACGGGAATTATGCTAAATCGTAAAAGCCCATCTCAAGGTTACATACTGTGTTTTTTTTTATTTTTTGTGGAGACAGAGTCTTACTCTATCGCACTTGGTGGAGTGCTGTGGAGTCACAACTCACAGCAACCTCCAGCTCTTGGGCTCAAGTGATTCTCTTGCTTCAGCCTCCCAAGTAGCTGGGACTACAGGCGCCCGCCACAGCGCCCAGCTAATTTTGGATGCAGTTCGGCCGGGGCCGGGTTTGAACCCGCAGCCCTCGGTATATGGGGTCGGCGCCCTACTCGCTGAGCCACAGGTACTTCTTAATTGTCAGTTAAATATTTTGAGGAGTCTAGTTTACATACTAGAGTCAGTTTGTTAATATTTAAAATATTAATTGGAGTTTCTAAGTAAACTTTTAGAAGAGACATCCTTTTCTTTAAAAATAATTTAGCAAGTAGTTGTTCTTTCCTGGAATACTGTTTTCTTTTGTTTTGTTTTCTTTTTTTTTTTTTTTTTGAGACAGAATCTCAGTTTGTTGCCCTCTGTAGAGTTCATTGGTGTCCCAGCTCACAGCAACCTCAAACTCTTGGGCTCAAGAGATTCTCTTGCCTCAGCTGAGACTATAGGTACCTGCCACACACCTGGCTATTTTTAGAGACAAGGTCTCTCTCTGGCACAGGCTGGTCTTGAGAGAGACTGCCATGAGCAGTCTATGTGCCTCGGCCTACCAGAGTGCTAGGATTACAGGCACGAACCTCTGCGCTAGCCTATCTTTTCATTATTTTTTATTTTTTATGTTTTTTTTTTTTTTTTTTGAGACAGAGCCTTAAGCTGTCACCCTGAATAGAGTGCCATGGCATCACAGCTCACAGCAACCTCTAATTCCTGGGCTAAAGCGAGTCTCTTGCCTCCACCTCCCAAGTAGCTGAGACCACAGGTGCCCGCCACAATGCCCGGCCATTTTTTTTGGTTGCAGCCGTCATTGTTGTTTGGCAGGCCCGGGCTGGATTCGAACCCGCCAGGTCAGGTGTACGTGGCTGGCACCTTAGCCCGCTGAGCCACAGGCGCCGAGCCTATTTTTTATGTTTTTGAAACATGAGTCTTACTGAGTCACCCTGAGGTTGAGTGCTGTGGTGTCATAACTTACAGCAACCTCAAACTTTGGGGCTCAAAGTGATTCTCTTCCTTCAGACTCCTGAGTAGCTGGACTACAGGTGTCCACCACAGTTCCTCACTATTTTTTTTAGAGCATTAGTCTCACTCATGCTCAGGCTGTTGTCAAACTCCTGAGCTCAGGCAGTCTACCTGCCTCAGCCACCCAGAGTGCTAGGACTACAGGTGAGAGCCACCACGTCTGGCCTGTTTTCATTTTTATCATTGAGCTAAAGCTGGAAACGTGAGAAACTTTGGATGTGTTATTATTGTTATAGTTTATGATGTATTAAAATGGCCAAACTCCTTGACCTCTTAATGTAATTAATATTTATTATTTATATTTTATTTCTTTTTTCCTTCTTTCTCTGACATTGAATATCATTATTTCTTTTTTAAAGATAGCTTTCCAGCCCTCAATCATGAGTTATATTTACACTTAAAATATACAGTTTTTATTTTTGTTAATGCAAGTAACATTGTACAGAAATTGGGGAACAGACTTAGATCTGCTCCAAGCATCTTCTTTACCCATTTTTCTTGTAAGCACCCATAGTGCTTATGGGTCAGCTGAGAGAATCTTGCTTTAAATGTCTGTCCCTGTTGCCAGACCCTGTTACCAGGAAGGGTTAAGATACGAGAAGTGGAGTGCTTGGGGAGGTGCTTCTGGCCTCTCCTAGGGATAGTCTCTCTTTTCTTTCTTTCTTTTTTTTTTTTTTTTGAGACAGAGCCACAAGCTGTTGTCCTGGATAGATAGAGTGGCGTGGCATTACAGCTGACAGCAACCTCCAACTCCTAGGCTCTGCAGAGATTCTCCTGCCTCTGCCTCCCAAGTAGCTGGGGTTACGGACACCTGCTACAATGCCCGGCTATATTTTTGGTTGCAGCCATCATTGTTGTTTGGAGGGCCCGGGCTGGATTCGAACTTGCCAACTCAGGTGTATGTGGCTGACGCCTTAGCCGCTTGAGCCACAGGCGCCGAGCCAGTTTCCATTTTCTTATAGCAAGTGTTTGAGGAAGGCTTCTTGATTCCTACAGGTTAATGCGCAGAAGGGCTTTGAAGACTGTGTTTTCTACCCATAACACCTCCCCTGACCATTGACTTTTAACCCCTGCTTTGGCTTTCTATTAACTTCTTCTGAAAGGAGCTTTTTCCAGGAATAATCAACCAATGAAATCTTAGGTTCTGTTTGCTATTCTTTTCCCACAGCCTCCTCAAGAGGCTTCCTATTCTCCTTCTGCTTCATCTTTGATCTCCTTGTGACCTTCATTTTCTCCCAGAGTTCCATCCACTTTAGGCGTGGACCATTGCCTCATCCTTCAGTTGCTCTCTAGCCAATTCTGCTTTCTCTTGTCCCTTCCCCTTCTGGGGCCTCTGCTTCGTAAGTCACCTGCAGCCTTCCAGCCACTGCCTCCCTCACTCCTGGATGCAAACTAATCTTGAATTCAGGATCTCTTTCTGAGTGGCTGTCGGTGGCTCCAGATGGCCTTGTCTTGAGACTGACTCTTCTCTCTTTGCTTTCTGTAACCTTTTCAGTCTCTCTGAATGAAGTTGTCCACACTTAGACGTTGCCTAGTCCCTGTGCCCTCCTAAACCTTTCTGTTGAGCTTCAGGAGATCCCTATATCCTATGCCTCTTGGGCCTCTCTAAGTTGGATGGCACCTCAGAATCCACAGGTCCAAAACAAAATCCCTCTCTCTACCCTGAAGCTGCCAGTCCTCTAGTAGGCCCGCCTGCCTAGGTTTCTTTCTTTACGTTCTTCCTCAGTGATGGTTTTTGTTTTATCCCCCGGCAGCTTTCCTGTTAACTCAGGGTTTTATTTATCTTTTGTTTGTTTTGAGACAGCCTCAAGCTGTCACCCTGGAAAGAGTGCTGTGGCATCACAGTTCACAGCAACCTCCAACTCCTGGGCTCAACCGATTCTCCTGCTTTTGCCTCCCAAGTAGCTAAGACTACAGGCGCCACAGTGCCCGGCTACTTTTTGGTTACAGCCATCATTGTTGTTTGGCGGCCCGGGCTGAATTTGAACCTGCCAGCTCAGGTGTATGTAGCTGGCACCTTAGCCACTTGAGCCACAGGCACCGAGCCCAGGGTTTTATATTTTAATTACCAACTTCTGACCTGAGAATGTGCAGTTCTGATTCCTTGGTTTTCAAACATTTTTAAAGGTGTAGAACCCTTTGTTTAAATGCAATCTTCCTAAGAATCCCACTATATAAAATAAACTAGAGTTTTTCTGGTGGAAAGGGGGTGAAAGGACAGCGTTTTTCTTTTTCCCAGACGGAGTCTTACTCTATTGCCACTGGTGCTAGAGTATAGTGGTGTCAACTTAGTTCACTGCAACCTCAAATTCCTGGGCTCAAGCAATCCTCCTGCCTCAACCTCCCAAATAGCTGGGACAACAGATCATCATGATGCCCAACTAACTTTTTCTATTTTTAGTAGACAGATCTCACTGTTGCCCAGGCTGGTCTCGAACTCCTGAGCTCAAGGGATTCTCCTGCTTGAGAACTTAGAGCTAGGAGTAGGTGTGAGGCACTGTGCCTGGTCAAGGGCCAGCATCTTGTCCTGTCTGCTGGGTTTCCTGTGTCTCTCTGAGGCATGCTAACAACTGGCTCTTGCAGCAGCTTTCTCTGTGGATTCTTTGTAAATAAATCTCCTCAATATTGTCCTAAGAGTACAGTGCGTGTTGAAAACCACTTTATTCTGTACCCCTCTTATTTCCCATTGATTTTCCTTTGGAAAGTTGTATTTTGATGACTGGTAACAAAATCTGTGCCAATGATGATCTTGCCAAGGAAAAGGAAAACCACTTTGGAAAGTGAAACTAGGTTTTGAAAAGAGCCAGCTCTATCAAATGCTGAACCCTTCAAAAGTTCTGGCACATGCATAGTGAAGTTTGAGACCAGCCTGTGCAAGAGTGAGACCCTGCCACCACCCAGGCATGGTGGTGCTGAGGCATACATGGCTGGATACTTTCCATACAACCCTTATATTTGCAGTGTAAAATACAAAGCCTCCAAATGGTTTCCCTTCTTCCCTCCTCTCTAATTCATCCAATACACTGTGGCCCAGTAGAGCTTTCTGAATAAACCTGATTTTATCATGTAAAGTCTCACAACTGGCAGGATAAAGTCCAGACTCCTCAGGAAGGCATGCAGAATCCTTGAAGAGCTCATGCCTAGTTCCCTCTTCTAGCTAACGCCCTGCTTACACAGCCTCCATTCCAGGCTCACCGCTTGTTTTTTTGACATCTACCATAACACCTTTATTGATAGTTTAGGGCTATAATAGATAGTTTCACAGAACAGAAATAAGACAGTCTAAAGACAACAGAGTGTAAAATTGTAGCAGACAGGTAAATACTCCTCACCCTCATCTTCTCCGTCAGCAGTATGCTCCAGCCTCCTCATAATCCTTCTAAAGGGCAGCTATGTCCTCACGGGCCTCAGAAAACTCTCCTTCCTCCATCCCCTCACTTATGTACCAGTGAACAAAGGCACTCTTGGCATACATCAGGTCAAACTTGTGGTCCAGGTGAGCCTGGACCTCAGCAACAGCTGTGATGTTATTCAGCAGGCACACAGCTTTCTGTACTTTGGCCAGGTCTCCATCAGGTACCACAGTGGGAGGCTGGTAATTGATGCCAACCTTAAAGCCAGTGGGACACCAATCCCACCCTCCTATAGCTCTTTTCCTACAGGTGTTCCCTCTAACTACTATCCTTCTACTATGGCAGTGCTCCCAAAATATCAGTCTTGCATGGACAACTTTTACACTTTTTGCTATATTTGATTATCAAAATTA
Organism: Arctocebus calabarensis; assembly: GCA_963573935.1. Lineage (NCBI taxonomy): Eukaryota > Metazoa > Chordata > Mammalia > Primates > Lorisidae > Arctocebus > Arctocebus calabarensis. The sequence continues at coordinate 28,903 of CAUYON010002131.1, forward strand.
TTTTTTTTCCCAAGGCGAATATCAAATATCTTTATTTAAAGATTTTAGAAAATGTTATTTTTAACTGACATACATGCTTTTTAAATATGAAGGTCTCAATTGCCAGACATGCAGATTAGTTAATAAGAATGAACTTGTTCTAGCATGTACAGGCTCCATGCATCTTACTAGACTGTTACATTTCCTCCCATATGAAAACTTTCCCTATCACTTCCAATGTTTTCATATTAAGTTGCCACTTAAACCTCATTATGGCACATATGCCAAAAACACCTTGTACACTGACAGGTGCTTGTGTCAAATTTTGAGAACCATTCCTAGGTTTAGGAAATTAAATGCTATTAAGAATTTATGCAGTGGCTTAGGCCTGTAACCCTAGCACTCTGAGAGGCTGAGGCAAGTGGATCACTCTAGGAGTTCAACACCAGCCTGGGCAAGAGAGAGACCACATCTCTAAAAATAGCCAGAAACTGTGGCAGGCACCTGTAGTCCCAGCTACTCAGAGGCTGAGGCAAGAGGATTGCTTGAGCCCAAGAGTTTGAGGTTGCTATGAGCTGTGACATACCACAGCTGAGGGGCAACAAAGTAAAAATGTCTCAAAAAAAAAAAAAAAAAAGATATTCTTACCAGCTCTGCTGTGCGCCTTTCCTCCAACTGGCCTGTTATACCACAACATCAAATCTCAAGTTACACACATGGCTTCTTGTTCAGAGCTACTAATACATAATGGAACTTGAAGTACTGCCTAACACATTTCTTCATCTGTAAAATGGGAGAATATACCAAATATGTGAGAATTAAAGGAAAAGATGAATATGAAGCATCTGTTACACTGCTCTGTCACCACCAGCACTGTCTCACTGTTTTAACTCTGTGTCAGTACATGGAGACATGGTTGCTATAAAGTTAATAAAAATACAAAAGGTGCCAAAAAAGCATATACACATTTTAAGAAAAGCAATAACTACTAAAATTGTAATACTGAATGTATACCCATCACAAAAGATAATAAATGCATGTCACATTTGACTTCTGCAATTACAAGAGGTGCTCAAAGTGGTTACCCTCAACATTCAGACACTTCTAATTTTGGAGAACTACTGCCTGAGCAACGCTGACCCAAGTGTCTGCTTGTGTCGCTGCACATACCCTTTCAATTTCTTCCCAAAGTTCTACCAGTGTAGCCAGTTTTCTAAGGTACACTGCATCCTGTAAGATGCCCCATAGGTAGAAGTCAAGGAGTGTTAAGTCAGGAAACCTTGGGGGAAATTCAACCACACCTCTCCGTCCTACCCATTGTAATGGCAAGTTCTCATCAAGGTAAGCTCTCACATCTTGGTAGAAGTGTGGTGGGGCAACATCTTGTTGGAAGTAAAATGGATCATCCCCCAAAAGTGTCCAAATTGCAGGTAAAATGGATGTGTGTAGCATGTCTAGGTACACTGGACCAGTAACAGGACCTTCAAAAACGAATGGTCCAATGAGTCCCCTCAATGACAGTCCACACCAGACATTGAGGCCCAGTAAATGAGCATCTTTTCCCATACATGGAATTTATGGAGCCCAGTACACACAATTATGTTGATTGACTGTTCCGTTTAGTTTAAACTGTGCTTCATCAGACCAAACCATTTCCCCCACAAACTCCTTATCCACTTGTACCATGTTTTGGAACCACTCACAGTATTGCACCCTTCGATCAGGGTTGTCTTCATTCAGTGAATGTAATAATCTTGGGACAAAAACTTCCTACTTTGCTGTCTTAAGAATGCATTGTATGCTTGTTCTGCTGATCCCGGTCTCACGTGCACACTTTGTGGTGGACTTCTGTGGGGGGCGTGTGAACTGCTCCAGCACCATTGCAGACACTGGGGGATTTGTGGCCATGCAAGGCCCCCTGGACCTTCCCTTGTGCATGTCGCACACAGTGCCATACATCTCAAACTTATTGCAAATGTGTGCAATTGTCAGGCATGTTGGAAGGTCTGTTGTGAATTCACGCCTCCACTGTCGCTGTACTTCCACAATGTTCTCAAATTTCAAATACCGCTTCAAAATGGTCTTGCACTGCTCGAACAAAAACTGTGACTCCGCCATTTTCTTTGACTGTCCTGCCTGTGGCATGGTGACTGGCACTAACAATCATTTGATTAGCACCATTGTTTGAGCCAATGTCATACTATACATTGCTACTCTTATTACATTGGTAATTGGTGACTGAGAAGGCTAAGTACTATCTATGTAACATCTCTTAAGATATGTGTACATTTTTTGGCACCCCTGTATTTGACATTATTGCTCGAGGCACTTTCTTATTGTAACTATACAGAGGGACAATTGGTATAAGTCAGGTGAAATACCAGCACCAGAGCATCCCACCTTCGATAGCTTGTGCCTATAGTTTTCAGCCTGTGCTTAGACCTGAAGCCTCTGCACCTCCGCAGACACTGGTGATGAACTCCCAAGGCCCCAGGTTGGCTGGAGTGGGGCTCCTGCTGCTGTAGACCAGGTTAGCCTGAAACTCACTACATAGTAGTGGCGAGTAAGTCCACCCAAATGTGCGGGACAAAGAGAGCATCAAAACTATTTTTATATTTTTAAAATCAACTTTAAAAAATTAACCTTTTAACTTAAATTTTATGAAATATTATTACATTTAAAAAATAACAGTATAATGCAAGTAATCATAAGTTTAACCAGTTATTAAAATACATTTCTTTAGTAATGTTCTTGACAAAGGCTTTTGAACTTAAAATTTAAAAAAAATGTACCTGGTAATAGGTGAATAGTTTAGAGGTGAGGTATGATTTTTTGAAATTTTCAAATGGCTCATAAAATGTGTATGTATAATTTATATATAGAAAAAAATAAAGAAACCTGGGGAAATTGTAATTTTTGAACCTAAGTGGAGAATATTTTGAAATCTCTGTGTTTCAGAATTTTGACACAAACTTTGGTGGGGAGGAAGAAAAATGACCACCAAAAAAAAAGTTGGTATTAAAAAAAGTTTTTGTTGGGCATGATGGCTCACACATGTAGTCCTCACTCCTTGGAAGGCTGAGGTGGAAGGATCACTTGAGCCCCAGAGTTTGAGGTTACTGTGAATTATGATCCAGCCACTCTATTCTAGCTTGGGCAGCTGAGTGAGACCTTGTCTCTTAAAAGGATAATTATGAAAAAAAAGTTTTTAACCCCAATTCACAATGGCTATAAAATGTAACCCCCCAATAGAGCACGGGTAGTCACTTGTTGCAATAATATTTATACTACTGAGTTTTCAGTGTTATGCAAAAACAAGATTATCAAGGTTCTTAATAAAGTCTTGTTCTAGGTTCTGCACCTGTAGCTCAAGCGGCTAAGGCGCCAGCCACATATACTGGAGGTGGTAGGTTCGAATCCAGCCCCGGCCCTCCGAACAATGACAACTACAACCAAAAAATAGCAGGGCCTTGTGGTGAGTGCCTGTAATTCCAGCTACTTGGGATGCTGAGACAAGAGAATCGCTTAAGCCCAAGAGTTTGAGGTTGCTATGAGCTGTGACGCCAGGGCACTGTGCCCAGGGTGACAGCTTGAGGCTATCTCAAGAAGAAAAAAAATAAAGCCTTGTTCTGAGTAATAATACCCATGAGGTCATAGTTTCAAGTTTTTTTTTTTTCAAGTTTTATATACTAACCCATTTTCTCTATTCCATCTTTTTTCTTTTTTTTTTTTGTAGAGACAGAGTCTCATTTTATTGTCCTCCGTAGAATGCAGTGGCGTCACACAGCTCACAGTAACCTTCAACTCCTGGGCTTAAGTGATTCTCTTGCCTCAGCTTCCTAAGTAGCTGGGACTACAGGTGCCCACTCATTTTCTCTATTCCATCTTAATAATCCTACATAACTATTGTAAAAGGAAGAGTCTTCAACAGCCCCAGAATTTTCTTGTATCCTACCAGTGGCTTGGATATAGCACTTAAGGGAATGAATGTTCCACTGAGGAAATCCCTTCCTGTCCTGCAGGGCTTCTGTGAATTCCTTCTTTCTGGGGCTCCCCCAGGCTGGATTAACCACCCTTTGTCCTGGGTGCTGAAAGCATTCTATATATTCTTACAAATACTGAAGTTACATAGGTTACTACTAAAGTTTTGAAGTTTTGAAACAGACTGTGTTATAATCCATTATTTTACTTTCAAGAAATACAGTTGATAGTGTCCTTTTTGATTTATCCATATGCAAGTTCCTCCCTTTCTTTCTCTGTCTGTCTGTCTTCTTTTTTTATTAATTAATTAATTTTTTTTTTTTTTTTGAGACAGAGCTTCAAGCTGTCACCCTAGATAGAGTGCTGTGGCATCACAGCAACCTGCAATTCCTGTGCTTAAGCGAGTCTCCTGCCTCTGCCTCCCACTTAGCTGGGACTACAGGCGCCTGCCACAATGCCCAGCCAGTTTTTGGTTGTAGCCGTCATCATTGTTTGGTGGGCCCGGGCTGGATTCAAACCCACCAGCTCAAGTGTACGTGGCTGGCGCCTTAGCCCATTGAGCCACAGGCGCCAAGCCTCTGTCTTCTATTTTTGGTAGAGACAGAATCTTTCTCTATTTTTAGTAGAGATGGAGTCTCATTCTTGCTCAGGCTGGTCTCAAACTCTTGAGCTCTCAGCTTCCCAGATTGCTAAGATTATAGGAGTGAGCCACTGCTCCTGGCCTCATCTGTGTAGGTTTCAACTTTCTCAGCTTACCAGTGTTGCTAGAAGGGCTTTATTTGTTTCCATCTGCTGGGATTTTTTTGTTTCTTGATTTTTGTGTATCTCAAAACTTTTGTAATGACTCATCCCTACCAGACCATGCTTTATTCCTCATCAGTACCTTGCACACAACCTAGCACAGAGCTGACACTAGATAAAATAACTGAATGAAGACATAGAAGCAATGTTGCAGTAACACCATTTATAATGTTATTTCTTCTGGAAAATATATTATGTTGTAAATAAGACATGATTATGTTTAATCAGATTCCATCTTATCGTTCCCAGGCTTAGAATCTACCAGTGATTTTCCACAGAAACTAGCATAAAATTCACAGTCACTTTATGACTTGTTCCTTGCCCATCTCCACCACTTTTCCACCTTCTTTCTCATATTCCACCTATATGCGTTTTCTGTCCCTTCCAAGTACACTGAGTACACTGAGTTTGTTACACCTTAGTACCTTTTCATCCTGGAGGATTCAGTTCCATGATGAAGCCTTCCCTAATAATCCTTATGCTTCTGGCACTCTTTTCTTACCACTTTTTTGGGTTTCTTAGTGGTACTTATCACTATAGGAAACATTCTTATTTTTAACTCATTTAAAATTTTATTTATTGTTAAATGCTTTAAAGTCACACTGTAGAGAATATTAAAATCTGTGTAGGTTGTTTTTCTTTTCTTTTTTTTTTTTGAGACAGAGTTTCACTATGTCACCCTCTGTAGAGTGCTATGGCCTCACAGCTCACAGCAACATCAGACTCTTGGGTTTAAGTGACTCTCTTGCCTAATCCTCCTGAGTAGCTGGCACAACAGATGCCCACCACAATGCCCAGCTATTTTGTTGTTGTTGTTGCTGCTGCTATAGTTGTCACTGTTTAGCAGGCCTGGGCTGGGTTCAAACCTGCCCGCCCCAGTGTATGTGGCTGGTGCCATAACCACAGAGCTACTGGTGCCAAGCCTTAAGAATCTTTTTTTTGATACATTGTTTTACATTTTGCTTTTTTCTTTTTTTCTTTTTTTTTTTCTTCTGAGACAGAGTCTCACTATGTTGCCCCTTGTAGAGTGCCGTGGCGTTACAGTTACCTCCAACTCCTGGGCTTTAGCGATTCTCTTGCCTCAGTATCCCAAGTAGCTGGGACTCCAGGCACCCACCACAATGCCCAGCTATATATTTTTTTTTGAGGCAGAGCTTCAAGCTGTCACCCTGGATAGAGTGCTGTGGCATCACGGCTCACAGCAACTTCCAATTCCTGGGCTCAAGCGAGTCTCTTGCCTCCACCTCCCAAGTAGCTGGGACTACAGGTGCCTACCACAACGCCCAGCCATTTTTTGGTTGCAGCCGTCATTGTTGTTTGGCTGGCCCGGGCTGGATTTGAACCCACCAGCTCAGGTGTACGTGGCTGGCGCCTTAGCCCATTGAGCCACAGGCTCCGAGCCTCCAGCTATTTTTTGGTTGCAGTTGTCATTGTTCGTCAGCAGGCCCTGGCAGGGCTCGAACCTGCCAGCCTTGGTGTATATGGCTGATACATTTCTCACTGAGCTATGGGTTCCAAGCCTACACTTTGCTCTTTTCACTTAAACTATCTTGAATACATCCAAGTATAGATCTATCTTAATCTTTTAGTGGTTGCTTTGTAGTTTATTACATGGATGTGCCATAACTTATTTAGTCAGTTCCCTGTTTGAACATACTTGGGATCATTTTTAGATTTTTTTTTTTTTCTGGTACAAACAGAATCATAGACAAACTAGTGAATTTGCTTGAATTAAGAAAAGTTTTCTAATACTTAAAGTGATTTTTTTCTGAGTTTGTATATTTGTGTAGGTAAACTATTCTCCAGCCTTCCTATCCCCCAAGATGTAGAAGGTAGAGAAAGTGGGTGCATTGAGTAAGAAGAGTTGGTGGTCAAGTCATGTAGAGAGAGTCCTTTTACCATCCACATTTCCGCCAACCTCCAACCCATGTTGTGGAAGAGGTGGTATAGGCGGAGTCCCCAGCCCAGCTTGGGAGACTGAAGCATCTGAAGATGTCTTTAGACTACCAAAGTATTGACCATGCCCTTAAAGCCCAACGCCCAAGTGTGTGCTGCTTGTTATGAACTCAGATAATGTCCTTTCATATTTTGGTTTTGAGCAACTTATAGCAGCAAGGATTGGCTAACAGATTATATTAATCTTTGAATTTATTTGATATCCTTTTGCATATTAGCAGTAGTTATATATATTTATACTTAATAGCTAGGTTTTTAAAAGTTGATTTTTTTTTAATCTGGGCCACTTTTAAACATGGTGCTCCAATTCTGGTGCAAAATTTCTAAAAAAATTCAATTTTGAATTTTGAGGCATTCTGTAGTTATATTAGTGTTCTATTTATCTTAGTAATCCATGTTACTATCCTTTATTGAAAAAACTTAAGAATACACCTCAGAGCATGTATTCATACCCATTCAATAGTCCCTCTACATACAGCCGCCTTTACAATGCTTCCCTAAACAGGGTGGGACAGTTCGTGATAGTATATTCTTTTTCCCCCATGGTAGTATATTCCTAACCTGTGACTGAGTGGCTTGCTCAGGGCATGCACATTGAGCCAGTGGCAGGCAGCCAAGCCTTTCAGGGAGAGTTGATGTACTTCACTGCAAGGGCTTCCAGCCGTTGAGTGTTAGACTGCACTTTTCTGAGTCATGTGTGTTTGTTCTGCTGTGGCCTTCTTCCTTCCATTTGTGTTCTAGCAAATGGTAGGGGATGGTGTTTTTTTTTTGTTTGTTTGTTTGTGTGGTTTGAGAGACAGAGTCTTGTTGCCCAGGCTAGAGTGTAGTAGTGCAGTCATTGTTCACTGCAGCCTCAAACTCCTGAGCTTAAGTGATCTTCCTGCTCCATCCTTTGGACTATATGCCCAGCTAATTAAAACAAAAATTTGGAGGGAGGGGTGTCAAGAAGGCTCTTCAGGGTCTCAGTATATTGCCCAGGTTGGTCTCCAACTCCTGCCTTCAAGCAATCCTCCTGTCTTGGCCTCCCAAAGTGGTAGGATTGCAGGTTTGAGCCACTGTGCCTAGCTCTTTTTTTTTTTTTTTTAAAGATGAGTCTCACTATGTTGGCCAGACTAGAGTACAGTGGTTAGTCCCAGGTACAGTCATGGCACATTATAGCCTTGAACTCCTGGGCTCAAGCAGTCCTCCTACCTCAGCCTACCAAATTAGCTGGGACTATAGGTATGTGCCACTGTGCCTGGCTAGCAAGAAGACAGACAAAAGGATATGATTCGTAAAGTTGGACTTGTATTCTACTGGATGTCAAAACACGTTTTATAAAGCTCCAAGGTGCCTTCAAAAAGTGGTCTAAGAAAAAAAACTATGTATAGAAATCAGCAGGTAATTAGGGTTAATCATATTTTTGTATACAAGGAAAGCCTTTGTAAACAACAAACTGGTGGAAGAACCACCAGTGGAAGAACAGGTGGAAGAAAACGGCATGAAGACATGTTTTAATTTCACAGGACTTCAAGGACTGAAGAGCACACAGATTGCCTATGGATGATGCTTGACAAGTTTGCTGTCTGCTTTACAAACCTCCCTGATTCTATCAGCCATTCCTGTTGAAAAAGGCAGCTGCGGCCTGATTGGATGGGTGGAAGTAGCTGATCTCCAGGGCTGGTGGCAGGAACTATGTTTCTTTCTCTTAAGAAAATGACAGTAATTCTGGAGACAGAAATGTTATCACTGTGTTAAAAAGTTGAATTGGGCTCGGCGCCTGTGGCTCAACAGGCTAGGGCGCCAGCCACATAAACCTGAGCTGGCGGGTTCGAATCCAGCCCCCGGGCCCGCCAAACAACAATGACGGCAGCAACCAAAAAATGGCCGGGCGTCGTGGCAGGCGCCTGTGGTCCCAGCGACTTGGGAGGCAGAGGCAAGAGACTCGCTTGAGCCCAGGAATTGGAGGTTGCTGTGAGCTGTGATGCCATAGCACTCTATCCAGGGTGACAGCTTGAGGCTCTGTCTCAAAAAAAAAAATTAAAAAAATAAAAATAAAATAAAAATGTCAGGATGAAAGTCAGAATTCAAGAAATAAGTGCATCTTAAGGATAATAATTTATAACAACATTAATAATAATAAAATACAAAAGAAAGCTATTCACATAAACTAGTATCCCCAAACAATTTTCATTATTCAACAAGCTATATATCAACTTTTAAATTGCACACGTACTTCATTTGTGATTTGACTGCATTTCTTCTTGGCCCAACCCGTGTCTTCTGAATGAATGTGGCAGCGTGACATAATGTCTAGTGACGCCTCTGATCTACATAGTTTGTGTAGTGTCCCAGCCAGTTCTCTACGAAGTTATCTCACAACTACCTAACAAGATATTTTTGTTACTGATGTCATAATTGACTGTATTATTAAATTATGTTAATAACATTTAACATTAAGGCATGTGCTTTGGAAAATACCATCACATATATTGATTCCCCTTCTTTTCCCATTGTGTACACATTCCTGCTTATCACTCAGTTCAGCTACAGACATAGAGGGTGTTGTCTTCCTGTTAAATTGGTATTCTGTTACTTAGATGGGAGAATCAGTTCAGTGAATCATTCCCTTGTGAATGTGCAATGCTTAATAACCTACCAAAGTCTCACAAAGAAATGGGATTTGTGGGTGAGTCTGGCAGGTATAAATTTTACACTGTGAAGTATCTTTCCTCTTCTTTATTGAAAGCAAAAATCAACCTCAGAGTTCCTCACATATTCGATCCTCTGCTCAAACCCTTGCAATAGATCTCTCAGAACAAAAGATAAAAGTCTTAGGTGGT